>JAAGEH010000014.1:16688155-16770655 GCA_011751065.1 Lasiurus cinereus
AGATATAGATATAGATATAGATATAGATATAGATATAGATATAGATATAGATATAGATATAGGTATAGATATAGATACTAATTCCATTCTCTCATGACCTGACCTAATCACTTCCCTACAGCCCCACTTCTAAATACCATCACCATGGGGGTTAGAATTTCAGCATATGAATGGAAGGAAGTGGACACATTCAGACCAAAGCATAAGCCATTCAAGTCTGCTTTTGAATTGGGTTTTTGGAATTTGTCCTTCAAAATACTGAATATGCACCAACTGTTTCTCTCTCTCCCCCTGCTCACCTCCAGTGAAGACCCCTTGTATTTGTGTCTTTATAAACCTGCATTGCTGGCTACATTGTGTTGTGTATTTGTACAAGTTATAAATTCCTAGCTATAGGAATTAATAGTAAAATTGATGAAGTCCAAGTTTATCTAGCAATGCTGTCCTTTAAAACAAGGAGATACTGTTGATTTGGTGAGACTGGATTGGGTGCCAAAATTGACTGTCTGAGTTTGGGTCTCTGGTTCCCACAACAGGCATACTCTTGGATTGAGCCCCAATCTTTTTATCAATTCTTTGGATCATGGAGCCATAGATTACCAGAAATAAAGGGTCTTAGAGACCATCTACTCTAACATCCCCATTTTTACATCTCAGAGGTTAGTTAGTTTGCTCAGAGAACATGCTAAGAGTTAGTGGCAAAACCAGGGCTGGACTCTTAAGTTTCTCCAGACTCTTTGGGTTAAATCTTTGGTGGGGGTGAGGAAAGGGAAATAATAGCAAAATGAAAGCATCAAATCTGCCCAGACAAGTAAGGGACATAAACAGGAATGCAAAAGGGCCTTAGTTGACAAAATCTGACCACTGCTCCTCCCCAGAGACCTGTCTACTGCTTTTCTGACTGAAGCCATTTGTAGGGAATTAGGAGGTGCTTCTGAAGCTAAGATACTGGACCTAGGAGGCCAGGACACCTGGAGTCTCTAGGTGTGCAGAGCAGTGCAAGGGCCCTCAGTCTGTATCACTGAGGCTGGCAGCACCCTAGCACAGAAAGACCCTCTAGGTCTTTCTGCTGGGTTTAAAATGCTTTTCTGTCTGAGAACTTTTTAAAAACCTAATCAATAGCAGATTGTGTATAAATGTTAGATGATGGCACTAAAGGAGCGTCTAAAGGAGAAAAAAAAAAACTAGCCTTAGTCTTGTTAGGGTTGCCAAAGGAGGAACGCACGAGGCCAAAAGGGGTGAAGAATTATGAATTTACTAAGTCATTGGATACCCAGATGAGCTGAACCTCAAAATGCACCATCACCCAAAGACCCAAAGGGAGTCAGAAGTTTTTAAGAGTCTCATGCTCTACCGACTAAGCTAGGCAGGTACTTGCTGGAGTTAGACGTTTTTAAAGGACTCTAGGTGGGTTTTTTTGGGCAGAGAATTCTCTGTGTAGGTCCAGATTCTGGGAAACTCCAAAGGAGAGAGATAATGGTCTTAGCAAGTGGAATGTGTTCTAAGCAAGTGGAATGTCCAATGTGAAGTGGCCTAAAGGTCAGTTCCCCGAGGAGGGGGTAATGATTCAATTATTTGATCAGACCTAACAAGTCTTACTATCCCCACCCAAGAACTGTCTTCCTTTTGTTTTTTTCTTTCCTGGCCTTTCTCTATGTGCACATATAATTTTTGCTTGGTTGCAATCAGAAGGAGCATACAATTTTGTATTAAAGTAATAAAGTTTTAATGATGTATAGATAGAGAAGGCAAATGGCTATAAAGCAAAATTTATGCAGGTTTATAGGGAAAAATCCATTTTAAAGGGAAGAGTATAGGATAATAGCACATATTAGAGCAGTACCTTTGGGATGGTGCTTATAAAGATTTTAATAACATTTCTTTTCTTTTCTTTTTATATTGTTCCTTGCCCATCATGGTGAAATAAATATATGTTTAGCCTATAATTGTACTATTTGATTTTTTTTAAACAAGGATGATAGTTTTTTTTAAAAAAAATCATAGATCTTAGTGCTAGAAGGGAACTTTGAGATATTACTTCCAACCCAATGAGAGGAAAATTGTCCATAGCATTTGGAATTATGCAATTTTACCTCCCTCTGTCTTGCCATGTAAATCTGCTAACCTTAAGTAATGAGTCAGCAAGCATTTATCAATTACAGTGGTACCTTGAGTTACGAGTGCCCTAACATACGAGATTTTTGAGATACAAGCCGTCGAGTGAGCGATTTTTGCTTTGAAATAACGAGCAACATTTGAGATATGAGTAATCTCGCGGATCGGGCCGGCTGTACACGACCCATCAGTTTTCCCCGACTCGAGCGTCTCATAGTTTCCCACACCTCAAGGTTACGGAACGAATTAAACTTGTATCTTGAGGTACCACTGTACTTACCTTGAGGTTACTGCTGGGCATTATTAGGGATGGAAGTCACAAAATGGTAGAACATTTTCCCACAAGTTCTTAAAACTCCCCCCAAAATGGAGCAAACATACATTAAACTGTTGGTGAATTGGCCTGACATATCTATATATATAAAGAGCCAGGCTCCATAACATCCAAAACAACCAAAGGCATGCCCGAATGCCAGGCTGCATGCGCAGCAGGCTCGGGTGGCGGGGAGGGGATTGGCGACTTGGCTGAACTACTGACTTCTTGGAGAGAGAGAGAGAGGCAGGACTGATCAGCAGCCACCCCAGACTGCTGGTGAGGCTCTCTCTCTCTATGAGAGGTCAGCAATTCAGCCCATTCACCAACAGCCTGGGGCGACTGCTGATCAGCCCCATCTCTCTGATCAGGGCCGGAAATAGGCCTGGAGATGCTGAGTGGCATAGAAACTGACCAATCAGAACTTAATCTGGGTGAACTGCGAAGGCAGAACCTAAGGTGAGAGCTGAGGAGGGGTTTCAAAGGCAACAGCTGTGTGGTGTAAGGTGTAAGAAAGCAGTTCAATTTTTTAATGACCAGTTTGGCAGTATATCTGGCTATCAGTCCAGATATAGGGATTATGTATTTTTGTCTGCCAAGAGCATCTCCTCCTGCTGAAAAAGGCTTCTCCTCCACTCCCCATTTAAGCAATCCTATTCTATATAATCTATCTATACTAATAAAAGGGTAATATGCTAATTAGAACAGGTCGACCAGCCATCTTCCGGACATCCAGTTTCTGTCCAGACAAAGCCATGGTGGTGGAAGCCGAAGCAGAGGCAGTTAGGGGTGATCAGGCTGGCAGGGTATGGCAGTTGGGGACAAGATCAAGCCAGCAGGGGAAGGAAGTTGGGGAAAATCAGGCTGGCAGGGGAGGGCAGTTGGGGGGGAGATCAGGCCAGCAAGGGAGGACAGTTAGGGGCAATCAGGCAGGCAGGCAGGTGAGTAGTTAGGAGTCAGTAGTCCCAGATTGTGAGAGGGATCTGGCCTAAATTGGCAGTTGGACATCCCACTAAGGGTTTCCTATTGAAGAAGGTACAGGCTGGGCTGAGAGAACCCCCTCCCTCGCCTGTGTACAAATTTCATGCACCGGGCCACTAGTTATATATATAATTGTCATTTCTGTCTATATCTCCTATTTGGAGGTAAGCCCCACGAGGGCAAGAACTTTGTTTGCTCACTGCTGCAACAGCTCACCCTCTGACTTTGACATCTTGGACTCCTATAACAAAAGTATTATAGAATGAGTGGTTTAAACAACAAACATTTATATGTCACATCTCTGGAAGGTGGTAAGTGTATGATCAAGATGCCAGTAGATCTGGTGTCTGGTGAGAGCCTTCCAGTCTTGTAGACTGTTGGTGCCTTCTCACCTCATTCTCACACAGAAAAGAGGAAGTTCTAGTGTCTTCATCACCTTAAAAGGGCATCAGTCCCATGGATAGTGGGGGGAGAGCACTCCACTCATGACCTCATCCAAATCCATCTACCTCTCAAAGGCCCCATCTCCAAACACTACCATGAAAGGAACCAGGGCCTCAATATATGAATTAGGGGAGGGACACAAACATTCAGGTCATTGCACCCTCCTACAGTACCTGACCCTTGTGGCTCCCAACATGTCAGCTGACTTCTACTTTCTGTTGCAGTCTTCTTAGATTTGGAGCCAAACATGCTCTTAGCAGATTTCTCCAGTTCTGAACTGCAAGCTAACTGATCATTTTTCATATCTGTACCTCAAATAACATTTATTTGAGAAGATGGGCAGTCTTTGTATCTCATAACCATTTCACATGGATATAGTAATGAGAAGGCTAGTCATCTCTTGTGAACTCTCCACCAGCTTCTCTAAAATTTAAACCCAAATGCTTTTGTCACTGTCATTATTTAACGAAGTGCTAAACTGTCTTTACTCAATCCAAACACTATTATGCAAATATTAATACAGCTTTTGTCATATTTGCATTGATGTGTATATTTATGTAGTTCTGCTTATATCTGTGTATACAGGGCCCTACATAAACTGATATTTGTATAATGTATACCCATGAATGCTCATGGAGGAATGTCACTCCATAAATATGTCTCTGTGTGTGGTCCTTCAGCTTGCTTGTTGTTTATACAAATGCATGAATGCAGATAAAAGTTCAATGAAGGTTAAATACGAATAAACAAATTCAAGGAGTTATCATAAAAGAGGGGGAAAAACATATGTGTAGGAATCATATGTGATTTTCACTCTGAATTGTGAGGACTGCCTTTAAGAGAATCTTGTTTTATTTCCAGAGTTACCTTAGAAATTCTTTTCTTTAGTATGTCCATGTAAAGAAGCCCTCAAATCAAAGACTAATTCACCAAAATAACCCAAACTTCTCCTCAGCTCTTCTTCTTTATTCTGTGTGTTTCTGGAGGACAGAAACTAATCTTTTGACCTCTGATCAACAGTATACAGCATCCAACACAAGAGTGGTGCTCAGAAAAGAAACAAGAAGGAAAAACATAAGCTGGCCAAAGAGGGAAAGAAAACTGGATGGAAAAAAGGAGGAAAGAAAAAAAGGAAGGGAGGGAAGGAGGGAGATGGAAAGGAAAAAGGAAGCGCAGAGGAAAGAAGGAAATGAACTTTATTCCTCATGAGTAGACATTAACACATAGTAATAAAACTGAGTTAACAAGCCACTGGATAATGAGCTCTACCACTGGATTGAAGGGGCACTGAGAGATGTCATGCCCCATTCTCTGCCCCATTTCTCTCCTGACCCTCCCATGGACTCTCAGGATGGTGGACTTCCTTGGTTTGACATCCATGAAGTCATCTTGTCTACACAGATGCCGCTTAGCTGCATTCTCATTGAGGTTCTGCTTATCTGAGTGACATGAGGAAAGTCACTTAACCTCTCTGAGCCTTGTATGTCAGGGTATTTTTCCATTAAAGGACACACTATATGATTTCTAAGATTGTACCCTGACCCAGAATCCTATGATTTCATGTACTGTCGGCTAATTCCATCTGCCATCCCTGAGGCTCCAGGCTTTATTTGTGACTGTGGCCCTTCACTTCCCCCAGCCTCCTCCCTGGGCTGGTCAGTATTCACACAGGTCTCCGTCTTGAAGAAAACAACAGCTACCCCACCATGGACCAGACAATAAATGGGGTAACACTATGTTAAGCTCAGGCAGTACTGTATCTCAAGCTAGACTCAGATGTCATCTCAGAGGCTGCCCCCACAAGGCTTTATGCAATCTGATTAAATATAGCCAATCCCAAGTTCCAGGAATTCCACTTCTGCGTACATACCCAAAATATTGAAAGCAGGGTCTTGAGGAGATATTTGTACACCCATTTTCATAGTAGCGTTATTGACAATAGCCAAGAAATAGAAGAAACTGAAATGTGCATCAACAGATAAGTGGATAAACAAAATGTAGTATGTGCATACAATGGGAAGTTATTAAGCCTTGCAAAGGAAGGTAAGGCCCAGCTGGGTCGTTCAGTTGGCTAAGTGTTGTCCCATACACCAAAAAAAGTTGTGGGTTGGATTTCCAATCAGGGCTCATACCCAGGTTGCTGGTTCAATCCCCCAGTCAGGGTGGGTTCAGGAGGCAACCAATTGATTTTTCTCTTGCATCTCTTGCATCTCTTTCTCTTTCTCGCTCTCTCTCTTCCTCTGTCTTTAAAATCAATAAAACTGTCTTCAGGTGAGGATATTTTAAAAAGGAAAATAAACCTACCAAATGCTACAACATAGGTGACCCTTGAAGATATGCTAAATAAAATAAGCCAGTCACAAAAAGAGAAATGCTGTGTGAACCCACTTTTGTGAGGTATCTAAAGTTGTCAAATTCATAGAAACAAAGTAAGATGGTGATTACAGGGAATGTGGGAGGAGGGTAAAGGAAGTTGTTGTTTAATGAGTATAGAGTTTCAGATTTACAGAATAAAAAAGTTCTGTAGATCAATTTCATAACAGTGTGAATATACTTAACACTACTGTACACTTAAAAGTGGTTAGGATTGCCCAGCCAGCATGGTTTAATGGTTGAGAGTCGAACTATGAACCAGAAAGGTTTGATTCCCAGTCAGGGCATATGCCTGGGTTGTAGGTTCAATCCCCAGTAGGAGACATGCAGGAGGCAGCCAATCAATGATTCTCTCTTACATTGATTTCTCTCTCTCTCTCTCCCCCCCCCTTCCTCTTTGAAATCAATAGAAATATATATATTTTTAAGTGGTCAGGATGGTATCTTATATAATAAAAGTCTAATATGCTAAGTGTCTGGTCATACAGTCATCTATTCAACCAATCAAAGTATAATATGCTAATGATATGCTAAGGCCACTCATCCACTTGCTATGACATGCATTGACCATCAGGGGCCAGACAGTCAACCAGTCAACCAGTCACTATAATGTGCATTGACCACCAATGGGCAGGTGCTCCAACTAGTCGGTTAGCGTGCTGCTAGGATCTGGCCAATTGGAACTGAGCAAGACAGGTTGGACATGCCCTAGAGCCCAGCAGTCCCTCCCCAGCTAGCCAACCTCCCACATCCCTCCCCAGCCTCAATCATGCACCAGTGGGGTCCCTCTACCTGGTCTGTACTCTCTTGCAATTACAGACCCCTCAGGGGATGTCGGAGAGCTGGTTTCGACTCAATCCCACTCAATGCAGGAGCTGTCCCCTGGTGGTCAGTGCACTCCCACAGAGGGAGCGCCACTCAGCCAGAAGCTGGGCTCACAGGGTGAGTGCAGAGGTGGCGGCAGGATCCTCTCCCGCCTTTGTGGCAGCACTAAGACTATCCAATTGCTGACTTAGGCCTGCTCCCTGGGGAGTGGGATTAAGCTGTCAGTTGGACATTCCCCGAGAACTCCACTATGAGAAGTAGCAGGCTGAGAGACCACCCCCTCCTCGAGTGCACGAATTTTGTGTACTGGGCCTCTAGTATTTTATATTATGTGTTTTTACTGCAATAAGAAACAATTTTTTTTTAATTGAAAACACAGAGTCATGCAAGAGTATGGAACTCAAAGAACCACAGGGAACTTGGTGTGGTTGTAGCATACGACATGTAAACAAGGGGTACAGAGGTGAGGCTGGGAAACTAGAAGGACCCCATGAAAGACCTTATCTACATAAGATCTTCCTATAGAATGTAAAACACTCTGCTTATTTGATAGCTTTGGGAATCATCAGTCTGCTTTCTAATCTTTGAATTTCTACATTATCAGAAAGTTTCTCAATAGTAAAAATGTCATTTCAAAAATTAATCTGGGGCCCAATAACCAAGACAGTGACTGTCTAGTGAATTATCTAGTGAGAGTGTGAAGAAATAGAGGGAGGTTGGATTTGAGATATATTAAAGAAGCAAAATTAATAGGTTGGAATGAATGATGGGAGGACAGTGTATTGATATACCAAGGTTACTTTTGATCGCCAGAATATCCAACATAAACTGGCATAAACAATAAAGAAAACTGGTACTCTCACGTATTGAAAAAATCTGCCAGTAGCGTGGGCTTCACACATGCTTCAGTGAGAGATTCTAGGCTCTGACTCTGTTTCTTTATAACTTGCTTGGCTCTGCTCTCCTGAGTGAATGGTTTGTATCCTTGCACTGGCTTTCTTCATGGTAGCAAAGTAGGCTCCTCTTCTCTAGACCTCATATTTGCATACCTTTTCATTCAAACAAAAAAGAGGTTTTCCTTTCTTCAAAATTACACAAAAATACTCTGTTTATACCAAACTGTACCAACCTCTGAGCTAGGGGATCAGCTTAGACCTCTGAGCCAATCTCTAGGGCAGGACAGATGGAATTATGCTGACTGACTCTAACTAATCAAGGCCCAGAGTTGACAAGGAACAGGGTAAATGCTACCCAAACCACATAGCAAATACAAGGTGGGGATGTAATTCCCCAAAGGAAATCTGGGTGCTGTCTGTGAGCCAGGAGAGGGGAGGAATGGGCACTTGGTAAGAAGCCAACCCTGCTCCATGAGACAGAATAGGAAAGACGGAGGCACCAAGGACAGCACCAAGATTTCTTACTCAGATGGCGTTGATGCTGACACTCTTAACAGAGAATGTAAATACTAGAGAAGAAACAAGCTTGGGGGTGGGACAGAGAAGTTAGGGGGACACATGAATTTGCAGTTGAGGTTGAAGTGACTAAAAGATATGTAGGTAGAAATGTTTGATGCTTGGTAGTTCTAGATCTTTCCAATAACCCCACATAAATGAAACCATAACTAGGTGGCCCCACTGTTTCCATAACACTATGCCATGTCTCCTTAGAATTTTGAAATACTCCACAGTTATTGATTAGCCATTAGTGATTCCCTATGACCCTGCCTAACCATTTCCTCTTCCTCTTTAGAACTACAACCTACAAATCACTGGAAATGGGGTTGAGCAGGTGCAGATCAAAAGACAAAACATTTCTCTTAATGTGAGAAATTAATTTGTGGCTCTAATTGCCTCAAACTCTAAATTAAAAAAAAAGTCTACATTCTCCCAACATTAGAATAGAACTCAGGTTTTATCTGAATAAGGAAAATAAACTGTTGGGAAATTTTTTAAAAGACCTAAGCTGTTAAAATGTCAATCTTACCACATTGTTAAGGAAAAACAATTTTAATTACATTCAAATCTACAGTCATTTTTGAGTGGTATTCACAGGAGCCTAAAGGCTTAGGATTTCAGAATTGACAAGATACATTAAACAAAAGCAATGGGAAAGAGCAAATGATAATGGCAGGCGGGGGTGGTGAGTGGGGGTAGACATGATTTGAGAATCAGAAGTTTTGAGTCCTAGAGTCAGCTCTGCCATGATGCCACTCTGTGACCTTTGTTGAGTCACATACTCTCTAGGCTGTAGTTATGTCATATGTAATCAAGGGTGCCCAAGAATAAATCTTCTCAAGTTGCCTTTTACATTTATGAGAACACCACAGAAAAGTAAGTCTAGATTCATTTCCCAGAGCTGCTTGCTTTATGTATAGAACATAGCCTTATTGGTTGTTCTATATCCCGTGAAATATCCAGAGAAATGACATGGAATTTTCCAATTGTGAGATGCCAAAACAGAGGCCAAGGGAAAGTTCCATCTGATGTGATCCAGAAAACCACTGATGACTCAGAACTTGATGAACAAAAACCATATTGCATCCCAGAAGCCAGATCCTGGAGCAATCAACTAAAAATAAAAGGCAGTTAGCTCATGAGCCTACCCTCCTCCCACCCTTTTCCCCCCAAACAAAAAATTGAGGGGAAAAATGTAATTTTTAGTGTCTCCATATCTGGAAGCCCTGCAGGCATGCTGACTTCTGGAGGCAGAAAGCACAGGGGACCGACCACCTACAGGCATGGAGAAGCTCTGCCAAGGGGAAATGTTACCTTAGCCGAGTAATTACCCCAGAGTGTGTAAACAGGTATCAGAAGGGAAGATTTAGACAACTCAAAAGACTAATCTTATATAATAAAAGCCTAATATGCTATGCCTCCAGTCATCTGATCATCCATTCAATGAATTAGAGTATAATATGCTAATGATATGCAAAGGCTGCTCAACCACTCATTATTACGTGCACTGACCACCAGGTGCATAAATAAGCTACCAACTGATAGCTTAGCTTGCTGCTGGGGTCCAGCTGATTGGGACTGGATGAGATGGGCTGGACATGCCCTGGAGACCTCCTGCTATCCCTCCCCAGCTGGCCAACTTCCCTTGTCTCTCCCCGGTCTCGATCATGCACCAGTGGGGTCCCTCGGGCTGACCTGCACCCTCTCACAATACAGGGCCTCACGGGGGATGTCGGTTTCGGCCGGATCCTGCAGGCCAGGCCCAGCATCTAGTTACTTTAATAAGTTTCAAGATGCAGCTACTGACCTGCAGTCAGCTGTAGATATTCTCTGTCCCAAGTTCAGGCTGCTGGATTAACATTGCAAATGATCTCTACCAAGTTCCCAGTCTCCTGATTACCAGCCTACCTAGTTTTGTTTTGTTTTGTTTTGTTTTGTTTTGTTTTGTTTTGTTTTGTTTTGTTTAATATTCAAAGTGAAGCCATTTAGTATGGTGTATGTGTCCCCATTCCTACATTGTATCTCCTGAGAGCTTTAGCAGCATCAAGAAAGAGCTTGAAGGAAAAAAAGGATAGTAGAACACAGCAACCTATAGAGGCAGTAAACAGGCTAAATAATCATTCCCATGAACAATAGCTGGGTAATGTGCAACACACATAGCCAGGAATAGACTAAGATCTCCTTCCATAAGGATGATGTTCAGGACCAAATCTCGCCTACAGAAGTCAGAAGGCTCTGGCTGGTGCATAAATCAGTCTACACATGAAGAGACTATAACTCAGGGCATTGAAGACCTGTGGAATGAGAATTACATACAATTTAATATGCAGTTCACTTGAACATAATTACACAAATAACAACAAGAAAAAACATACAGCAAGCTTCTGAGAAGAACATTCAATGTCTCATCCAATGAACATTCTTTGAGGAACTGGTGAATAGCCTTGGTCAGATGTGGCGAGAATTGCCTTTGTCTGGTCCTGTGGGTATCTATTTTCTCCTCACAGGATCCAGATCCTGCTGCTCCTCGGTGTCCCAGGCTGTTCTTGTTCCCTACCATTCTGTTCTAGAATGGTTACTTCCTGACATCAGTGTTATTATTACTAATTTCGGAAAATAGCTGTCTCTTGGCCTCAGATTTTAAAAACAGCCTTCATCTAGTGCAGTTACCGAAGAGTGCTTGTCTTTCTTTCAGTGCTCTCTGTTGCATGCCTATTTGCCAGTTATTTATCAGCTCAGGACTGGCTTTTTCTCCTACGTGACTAGGGCTTTCTGTCTCTCCCTGAAACCTCCAAATCCTAGAAGAAGATATGGAATTTATAAGCTCACTCCTTGGAACAGGAATCATAACTTGTGAATCCAAATAGAAATTGTTTCCCTTCCCCATCTCTGCATAAATATTTCTAGCTTGCTACTTCCAGCACACTCTCCTTCCTATGGGCAGGCAGCCATAGATTTGATTTTTAACCATTTCACATCCTCTGTGTGTTATTTCAAACTTGCCAAATTTGCCCAAGACCAAATTGGGTTCTCCTTGCATTCTGATTCTGGTAAAACACTGTCATTATATCAAAGACCATAAAAGTTTTGAGAGCAGATGATCCTAGAAAATTAATCCTATTTTTTTGTCTTCATAGATCTTTCACTTTCTAAGGATTGATTAAGAGTAAATTGCTATAGGCAGAATCTATATTTGGCAATCAAATGTATTTAAATGACAGGATCTATGCTGCCAGGATATTTTGTCCCTGACATGGTCTAGATCTAGATCTAAGCAACCTGACTACAATTCTATATAATAAAAGGCTAATATGCAAGTTAACCGATCAGCTGAACGAACAGGAATGACCAGTCCCTATGATGCACACTGACACCAGAGGACAGATGCTCGACACAGGAGCTGCCCCAGGTGTTCAGTAAGCTCCCACAGGGGGAGTGCTACTCCCACAGGGGAAGTGCTGCTACTGCCTCCATGGGGAATGGGCCTAAGCTGTCAGTTGGACATCTCCCGAGGGCTCCCAGACTGTGATAGCGCACAGGCAGGCCTGAGGGACCCCCCGAGTGCACAAATTTTATCCATCAGGCCTCTAGTACTAAATAAAATGTTTGAACCCTGTCTCTATAAAGTGGCATTGTTATCAAAGTATATCCGGTGTTTCTATCAAGCACATTGAAAACAGTTTGTCTCTATGAGTCAACAATCAATATTGGTCCTCAGCTAGAAACATTATTTTAAAAGCCATTTTCAGGTGGAAGCAAGCCAGTGCCCATCAAGGGATGAATGGATAGACAAAATGTGGTATATCCATGCAATAGAATGTTATTTGGACTTAAGAAGGAAATATATTCTGATATGCTACAACATAGATGAACCTTGAAATAAGCCAGTCCAAAAAGGACAAATACAATATGATTCCACTTATATGAGATATAAGAGTCAAATTTATAGAGAATAATGGTTGTCAGAGGCTTGGGAGGAAGGGAGAATGGAGAGTTAATGTTTAATGGGTACAGAGTTTCAGTTGAAGAAGATGGAAAGTTCTGGAGATGGATGATTGTGATGACTACAAATAATATGAATTTGCTTAATTAAAATTGTTAAAATTGTGGGTTTTGCATTACATATAGTTTACCACAATTTTCAAAGTATGATGTAAAAATTCATTTCCAACTGAGAATTTTTCATATTCCCCAAAATACCTGGCTATAGTTGAAATTATTTCCAAATGACCTGAATTTGTTGCACTGCAACATTAACAATGTAAACATAGCAACCAAGAATCAGGAATATGGGAAACTAGTGATATTCAACTACAAAGATTTCAAAGTTCTGAGCAATAAATCACTGATGCTTTTTCTTGGCTTTCTTGTGTTTTACTCTATATCCTGTTAAGATAAGACCTTCCTGTAGAATGTAAAACATTCTGCTTATTTGATAGCTTTGGGAATCATCAGTCTGTGGGGGGTTGGGGGGGGGGGAATCAGGGGAGGAATCAGGTGGTACGTCTACACAATGGAATACCATTAATGAGAATGCCAAAAAGGACAAATGTATGGCAAATAGTTCTCCATGACAAGTCACACTGGAAAACTCTTCTTTGGTTGGAAGCCAGTGCCCTACAAGCAGTGCTGTTTGCCATTCTGCCTCCCACCAACTCCATCCATTGCTCTCCAGTCTGAGAATACTCTGCTCACTTCACTGAGTAAAAATGGGAATGATTTTACATCAGGAACCAATTACACACTGTAATAAAAAATATATCCATATATGTTATCTTCATGTTTAAAAAGTAATTTCCTGTTTTATGATAACAGTTGACTATATCATCTTCCAATAAGCTAGATGATCATCACATAGAAGCTGAAATGAAAATAAATCCTAAGTAAAGTCCTAATAAAAATAAGTCATTTCTGCCAAAACCGGTTTGGCTCAGTGGATAGAGCATTGGCCTTCAGACTGACAGGTCCTGGGTTCAATTCCGGTCAAGGGCACGTACCTTGGTTACGAGCACATCCCCAGTAAGGGATGTGCAGGAGGCAGCTGATTCATGTTTCTCTCTCATCGATGTTTCTAGCTCTTCATCGCTCTCCCTTTCTCTCTGTAAAAAATCAATAAAATATAATTTTAAAAAAAGACATATACACAAAATTTGAGAATGACATCTCACACTATGAAATAAACTATATCTAGTTTGTTAAAAAGAAAGAAAGAAAGAAAGAAAGAAAGAAAGAAAGAAAGAAAGAAAGAAAGAAAGAAAGAAAATTAGTCATTCCCTTTTATTTTTTAGTAACTTTGCAGATGACTTTTCCTTTAATTCCTTTTTCCACCTCTGACTCTATTTCTGGGAGGAGGAGGATTTGACAAAAGGGAGTGGGGAGAATGGATCTGAGTCCTGGCCCAGCTATGTACTCACTATGTAGCTCTGGCTCTCTCCAGATCCCCAGCTGTCTAGCTGCAAAATGAAGATGATAATAGAGGCATCTATACTGCTAGGCTGTAGCAAAGATTAAAAATTACGTATGGATATCATTTGAAGCAGAGATTAGTATGTAGATGCTCAATAAATCACAGCAGAGATGATGTCTGCATCCCAAACACACTAGCATATACCATGCACCAATATCATTATGCAGCTCCATCGCACCTCCCTCAGGATAAGGTGTTCTGTTCATGCTATTTCCCATTTTATCAGTATGGAAAATTGGGGAAATAACTCAGATACAATAATAATTTCTTCATCAAAAAATGCCACATTTGGCTTTAACACTCAATATTTAGATATTATATACACTTACCTGTCTTGGAAAAATTGTGTGCTCACTTTCAAGAGATGGGACCCAGGCTAGGGCATTGCTTGATGTTTTTTCTTGCTAACATGGTTCCTCACTGCTATGGTTCTTTTTGTCCTATCCATTCTTCACTATTCTCTTTTCTTTCATTTTGAATGAATTACCTGAAATCTGAACAGTACAAACTAAGAAAAGAGTTCATTTTTAATACGATTTATTATTGTCAGAGAAGATAACTATGCACATTCAAAGTGAAATCTAACAAATATGAGGTCTTGTCCAGAGTTGGCATCCTCACTCCTCAGTACTGGTACAAACACCAAGAGCATTAATGCATACTTATAACCGACACCTTCATTAATTTGTCTTCCTGCCTAGCCCCTTTGTCAGAGAATCTTTTCCCAATCTTCTTCCTGTTGAGTAAGCAGTGGCAAGTGACCTCATCCCCTCAACCACAGCCAGCTGGACCAGGGAGGACCATCTGATCCAAACTGTGCCAATCAGATTCTCTTTTCCAAAAAACAGTCATTATTTCAGAAATTGAGTAAACTGGAACAATGTTAAGAGTAAGTATACGATATTGGTCTGTATAGAAATAAATCTGATAAATGTGGTTTGGAGAGGGAGGGAGGAAGGGAGGGAGAGAGAGAGAGAGAGAGAGAGAGAGAGAGAGAGAGAGAGAGAGAGCCTTTCTCCTGAGAGCAAGACTTCCAATTGCTGGTTCCAACCCCTTGGATTCTTTAAGAGACACATGTATCCTTCTGATGACTTTCTCTTTTTGTTTAAGCAAGCTTCAGAGGGTTTTGTTTCCTGAAAACAAAGAGTCTCACTTTTTGAAAGAAGACATACAGAAGGCCATGAGACATATGAAAACATGCTCACTAATTATTCAAGAGATACAAATCAAAACAACAATGAGATACCATCTCACACCTGTCAAAATGACTCATCAACAAATCAACAAATGACAAGTGCTAGAGAGGATGCAGGGGAAAAGGAACCTACTGTACTGCTGGTGGGCATGCAGACTGGTGTAGCCACTGTGGAAAACAGTATGGAATTTCCTTAAAGAAATTAAAAATGGAACTTCCATTTGACCCAGTAATCCCACTTCTAGGAATGTATTCCAAGAACACAGAAACACTGGGGGAACCAAGATGGCGGCATATGATATACATCTATATGTGCTGTCTCTCACAACCACACCAAAACTACAACTAAAAGACAAAACAACTATCGCCCAGAACCACAGGAAAGCTAGCAGAGTGGAAGTTCTACAACTAGAAGGAAAGAAAAAAGTGTATCCAAACCTGGTAGGACATGCAGAGGCTCAGAAAGGCAGAGGTACAGAGATGGGCGTGAATCGGGCTGGCGTGCGCTATTGTTTTTCAATTGAGAGGGAGTTACAAGTTCCCAACTCTCTGAACTCCAGTTTCCAGCGAGATTCTAGGGACCTAGACTCCTACAGGGAGAAACTGGACTGTCTGCCATTAGGTCGGAAAGGGAGGGTGGCTTTCTTGCAGAGTTGCACACTGGAATCATTGTTTACTGTGCTGGGGCACAAGACATGGCAGAGAAGGCTGACTGGCAGCCATTGCTGTTTGCCACACCTTAGCCTAGCGATTCCCTGAGACCCTACCCCACCCAATTTACAAATCCACCCAGTTGTGTGGTGACTTTTGCCTGTGAATGGCCTGCCCTCTGGCAGCTTAACCTAACAAATTGCAACTGGGTCAGACAATTCCAAAACTTCCAAACTCTAAGCAAAGAGGAGAAATCAACTCCAAAACTTCCAAATTCTAAGCAAAGAGGATAAATCTGCAGAGCTCCCTGTAGCTCCTGCTGGAGCTGACTTGCACCTCCTTGGAGATCCAGAAACCAGTGGACCTAGAGGTCACTGTGAGATGACACCAGATTTCAACTCCTCACATACATAAATGACACACACAGGAGGTAGACTCAGTGAGCACCAAAGCCCCACTGAAGCAAGTCTTGCCCGATAGGGGTGTCTCCAGTTCTTCTATTATAGACACAGCTAATCCTCACAGCCAATTGGCCTGGAGGTCAATTCCTCCCAGTGTACCAATAGCAATCAAGGCTTAACTACAACAAGACTGTGAACCCAGCCCACAAAGGGGTGCACCAGGAGTGTCCACCTCAGGTGATTATGGAGATGGAGCTACTGGGCCCTAAGGACAACTAGCACACAAAGCTACTTCATCAACACAGGGAAGCAGCCAAAATGGGAAGACCAAGAAACATGTCACGAATGAAAGAAACAGAGGAAAGCAAACAACTGGATATAGAATTCAAAACCACATTTATAAGGTTTCTCAAGAATCTTCTACAAACCACTGACAAACTTATTGAGAACTCTAACAAACTTAGTGAGACCTTCAAGGACCTTAATGAGAATGCCAAAAAAAAATGAAAAAGGACCAGTCAGAAATTAAGCAAGCACTGTCTAAATAAAGAATAATATACAGAAATCCGACAGCAGACTAGAGAACCCCAAGAATCAAATCAAAGATCTGAAATATGAGGAAGCAAAAAACACCCTAACAGAAAAACAAACCAAAACAAAAAGGAGTCCAAAAGTGTCAAGATAGTGTAAGGAACCTCTCGGACAACTTCAAGCGTACCAACATCAGAATTATGGGAGTGCCAGAAGAAGAGAGAGCAAGATACTGAAAACCTATTTGAAGAAATAATGACTGAAAACTTTCCCTACCTGGTGAAAGAAATGGACTTACAAGTCCAGGAAGTGCACGGAACACCAAACAAAAAGAATCCAAAGAGGACCACACCAAGATACATCATTATTAAAATGCCAAGGGCAAAAGACAAAGAGAGAATCTTGAAAGCAGCAAAAGAAAAACAGTTAGTTACATACAAGAGAGTACCCATAAGATTGTCAGGTGATTTCTCAACAGAAACCATGCAGGCCAGAAGGGAGTGGCAAGAAATATTCAAAGTGATGAATAGCAAGAACCTATAACCAAGAGTGCTCTACCCAGCAAAGCTATCATTCAGAATTGAAGCACAGATAAAGAGCTTCACAGATAAGGAAAAGCTAAAGGAGTTCATCACCACCAAATCAGGATTATATGAAATGCTGAAGGGATTTCTTTAAGAAGATGAAGAAAAATAAAAAGGTAAAGATAAAAATTATGAACAACAAAGTGATAACAAATACATACCTATTAACAAGTGAATCTAAAAATGAAATGAATAAAAAAATCTGATGAACAGAAAAAACTGGTGACTATAATAGAATTAGGGGCATAGAAAGGGAATGGACTAACAATTCTCGGGAGAAAGGAGTTAGTGAGGGTTGCAGGAAGAAATTGGACAAAAATAGTACACCTATGGATGAAGACAGTGGCGGGGGGCTAAGAGTATGGGGTGCGGGGGGTGGGGGGAAATCAGGTGGAGGGGAGCCTATGTGGGGGGGAGAGGAACATCTATAATAAACTGAACAATAAAGATTTATTTTAAAAATAAAAATAAATAAATAAAGAATGTAAAGAAAAGAAAACAGAAACACCTATCCGAAAAGAAATATGCACCCCTATGTTCATAGCAGCACAATTTATAATAGCTTAAGATTTAGAAACAGCCTAAGTGCCCATCAGCAGATGAATGGACTAGAAAATTGTGGTACATCTACACAATGGAATACTACACTGCTGAAAAAAGAAGGAATTCTTACCATTTGCAACAGCCTGGATGGACCTGGAGAGCATTATGCTAAGCAAAATAAGTCAGTCAGAGAAAAATAAATATCACATGATCTCACTCATTTGTGGAATATAATGAACAACATAAACTGATGGAACAAAAATAGAACCAGAGTCATAGAAGCATTGAACAGACTGTCCAACCTGTGAGGGAAGATGGGGGTGGGGATGAGTGGTGGTGAAGGAGTAAACGATTCGCCTTGAAAGGACTGACTCTATCCTGTCTCTTGCCCTCCATCTGACTCATAGGCACTCCATCCTGTTCCTGTAACCTCCATTTTCTAAGAACTGCCGTTTAAAATCCTATCTAATAAAAGAGTAATACACAAATTGACAATCACTCCAAGACACAAGATGGCCTCCCCCATGTAGTCAAAGATGGCTACCCTCATGTGAACACAAGATGGCCACCACAAGATGGCCTGCAGGGGAGAGCATTTGTGGGCAGTTAGGGATGACCAGGCCAGCAGAGGAGGGCAATTGGGGGTGACCAGACTGGCAGATGAGGGCAGTTGGGGGTGACAGGCCAGCAAGGGAAGGCAGTTGGGAGGGACCCAGGCCTGCAGGGGAGGGTAGTTGGAGAAGACCAGGCCTGCAGGGGAAGGCAGTTGTGGGTGATCAGGCAAGCAGGGAGGGCAGTTGGGGGGGACCAGGACTACAGGGGAAGGCAGTTGGGGGCAACCAGACTAACAGAATAGGGCAGTTAGGGGCAACCAGATTGGCAGGAGAGGGCAGTTAGGCATGACCAGGCCAGCAGGGGAGGGCAGTCAGGGGCAATCAGGCCATCCAGGGAGTAGTTAGGTATCAATCAGGCTGGCAGGGGAGTGGTTAGGGGGTGATCAGGCTGGCAGGCAGAAGTGGTTACGGGCAATCAGGCAGAGGCAGAAGAGTGGTTGGGAGCCAGCAGTCCTGGATTGTGAGAGAGATGTCCGACAGCCCATTTAGGCCCAATCCCACCTAAACAGGCAAGTAGACATCCCTCAAGGGGTCCCAGATTGGAGAGGGCACAGGCTGGGCTGAGGGACACCCTGCTCTCCTGTGTACCAAATTCATTTTCCTATAAACACAGATGGTCCTTTGTTCTATTAATTCTAGGAACTAACTAAACCAGATAGCTCCCCTGAAAGAAGTAACTCTGTTATTTCTAGCTTCTGTAAGCACGCTTGCTTGAATAATAGGGAAAAGAAGACATTTTGGGAGAGGGGCTAGTAATGTGAATCTGTGCCAGTAATCCAATGTACATTCTTATCAGTCTATAGTCTAGCCACTGCCCCCTCTTAATTATCTGGTCATGCAAGCCACTTGGCTGGTGTGGGGGTAGGGTCTGTCCTTGGTTCCTCCTATGCCAGGTGTCTTCTGGTTATGTGAGCTGTGCTCAAGGCTGCAAGCTTTCTGTAAGGTATCTGCTAAGCACACTGCCTCTATCCCAGCACATGGTTTTGTTTTGTTTTTTTGTTTGTTTGGGGTTATTTTGCTTGTTTGTTTGTTTGCCTTTATAAGCTAATCCCTAAGTTTATTTTGGGCTGCAAGAATTTGAGAGATCCAAGTCCTGTAGTCGCTGGCTTTTGAAATAAAGACTCCCAATCGGCTCTTTGATTACAGTGTCTTCTTTCAGCTTGCTGAATTTCCAATATAACAGGGGTAAGAGATTAACCAAAGGACTTGAATGCATGCATATGAGCATAACCAATGGACACAGATGGGGTGGGGGTGAGGGCATGTGTTGGTGGATGGGAGCAGCCAGGGAGTGGTCAATGGGGAGGGGGGGGGGAAAGGACACTTATGTAATACTTTAAACAATAAAGAATTTAAATTTAAAAAAAAAAGGGTCTCTGATTTTGCTTCGAATCTTAGCCACTCACCCTCCTGCATGATGCCATCACCAAAGCCACTAGCAGTGGCAAAGAATACACTGTCCAAATGCAGGAACTTGGGAACCTGCACTCTATGAAGAGCAGCTCCAGATACCAGAAGCACATAGGAGAGTCCTTAGCTCAGAAGTACTGCTGGTGAATATTTAACAATCAGCTCTCCTGGGGGGTGGGAAAAGCCATGATCTGAAGCATTTGCCAATTTCTGTAGTGTAAAGACTCCCACCATTGCTACTTCCAACATGATATCACTGAACATGGAATTTGAAAGAGGTATTTACAAATGGCTCTTAGGAATCAGGACAAACAGCTATCTAGCCTACATTTTCTGATTTATAAGTGCAAATGCTTCTCAACTTACAATGGGGTTGTATCCTAATAAACCACTGTAAATTGAAAAGATCATAAGTAGAAAATGCATTTAATACACTTAACCTACTTACTATCATAGTTTAGCCTAGCCTACCTTAAAGGTGCTCAGTACACAATATAGAAAAAACACTGGCCACACAGTTCATTGTAGAGTATTGGCTGTTCACCCTCATAATCTCATGCCTGATGTCCAGCATCACGAGAGAATATGGATTGTAATGTATACCAGGGGCCAAGAAAGAGATTAAAATTCAAATTTTGAAATACAGTTTCTGTTGAATGTATATTGCTTTCATACATCATAATGTTGGAAAATCATAAGTTGAACTATCATAAGTTGGAGATCATCTATACTTCTTGACTCCTTTGTTATTACTTGGTTCTTGTTATCTTACTCTTGTTTTATCAGCTCCATGTCCCTTATTCTGAACTAATTTAAATCTCTTTGGCAAGGGTGTAGTAAAATTATTTTTAAAATACAGTATCATTTCTTTCTGAGACCTGTAATTTCATGCTCTCTCAAACACTAAGAGAATAATAATACTTCAAACTGCATACTTAATTACAGGACTAAATTACCTCAATGACATGCTATGGCAGGGAGAACACAGGTTTTGCCATCAGACTGACCTGCTTTGAATTCCTACATAAAGGGTGCATTTGATAAATATTGATTTCCTTTTACATTCCCTGACTCATTTATTCCATGTATCCATCCTGGACAAGTGTTGTTCATGTGCCTGACAGCCAGAATCAGTAAAGATTCCTGAACAAAAGTCACAACTTTTCCAGGGCAGCTTTGGGAAACCTCAGATGCTTTGTAGCAGAGACCAGAAAGAAATTTGGGGAACAAAAGCTTTATTGCTAGTGTTCTACTTTGAACTGAACTATTGTCATCTTTGTTTTTTGCTGTAAAACACAAATGAGACAATAACTTGAACTTACTAAACATCATTTCCCTCTCTAGACTCCCAAACCACTCAACCAACCTTTCCTTCCATTCTCCTTACTTTCCCCTCCCACCACCCCACCCTGGTTTATAAGAAACCCAAACAGCCCCCAGGTCCCATTAGCCTTTGGAAACCAAAGAGGTGACTTGAATCAATGTTTCCTCAAACGCTCCCTGGAGAACTTCTAAATCTAGACTCAGATTCCATCATATATTTTCTTCAACAAGGTGTGTTTTGGATGAAGATTTTTTTTAAATATTAGCAAAAGATTTCTCTAAATAAAATCTCAAGCAAAAGTCCTAGAACAGATAAAAAGTAGAGCTGATCCTCTATGGCTTTTTAAGTCTATTTAATTTTCAGCTCTCAACAAATGGAACTGGCTGAGTTGTAATGACGGTGTCCAGAGACCCCTCTGGATTTGTCGAAAGGACCTTACACCATCTCTGGGAAACCCTAGGGCTCCTCTCAGGGCTCCTCCAGGCATAATTTGAAAACCTGCAGGGAGAAAAGCTGCACTAGGAAGCTCTCCCTGACTGTGGGCAGGAGCAAAGTTGATTGAGATCTGGGGACAGGAAAACCAGTTAGGAGATTCCTGCAATCATTTAAATGAGAGATAATGTAGTCTTGAACTGGCCTAGGAGACATTTCCCAAATAAAGTCACTAGAATAGGCAACTGATTGGATGTGAGACTCTGGAGAGAGAACAAAGATACTTCTGATTTTTCAGGCTTGTTTGCAAAATTTAAGGTGCCATTAGCTCTCAGAAAGAGAAGGAAATAATCAAAATTGGAGCATATTATACATTTTGTTTGGAATAGTTTAGCTTCTCTCTTTGAACTTACCTATCTCAGAGAAAGGAAGTGACTTGTCTTTCAGTTCTCATTGGAAACCAAGAACAAATAAAGACCCGTGTGATTTAAGGGCTAACACCCATAAACCACGAAGCACAAAAATATAAGCCAGTTGCAAGGGAATAGGACCCCAAGCTGTGAGGTCTATTTATCCCAAAGTTATAAACAAATGGTCAAGATCATTCTCCCAAATAAAAAATGTTTTCTCTCTCCAGGCTCAGCCCTTCTGAGGACAAGAGCTGGCAGCATTACCATGAGCCACAATGCTGTCAGATCAGATACTCAACAAATGTTTACCGAGAGCCTACCCTCTTGGGCTTAGCCTAGAGAGGTGAAATTACTGGCTCCCCTCAGGATTCAACCAGCTGAAGCGCACAGATGGGGTCTCTGAGACCACTGATCTCCAGAGTAAGTTCATCTGTTTATCTAGAAGTGATCCACAAATAACTGTTCCTTGCAGTTATGACCATGGACTCTCTGCTCCAGAACCTAGGCTGTATGCACTTGGCTGTCACAGTTGGAGAGTTATCAGAGAAAGATCTTCCAGTGCCAATCTTCTTTCTCCCTCTGTTTGCCCCTGGATCACCAGAGAAGGCAGATGGTGCACTGCAAACACACCCATAAACCAGGAAAATGTGAACCATGTTGATAATGGAAATCCAACATAGGCCACGGCAGCCCATGAGACTGATGACAGTAGTTAGCCACTGGGTGAGATTGAAGGCAACATTCAGGTCAGCACAGGATGGACATCCTCAACAGGGATGAGGAAGTAAGCTTCCTCCACCAGTCACGAGCTGCGAAACTCGTTTCCACATCTTTAAAAGGAAATTATGCTTAATATATCTTTAGTAGAATATAAGCATAAAGAAATTTTAGCACAGTGACTGCCACCTAATAAGCACCCAATAAATGTTGACTGCTATTAAATACCAGTCCATGAAGGAGTGGGCTGCCCCAGGGGTAAGAGATGCCTTATCATATGATTATTTACTCGAAATTCAAACACCGTTATCAATAATATTGCAGAGGAGATTTCAACGTGGGTGGGGAGTGGACCCAATGTGCTTATTCTAAAACAACTTCTGATGCTGAGACTCTGAATTATAGAATCCAGTCCATCATGGCTTCATGGGCATCTGCATCACCCCATGTTCACTCAGTCAGCATTCGTGGGACACTCACTAAGTTTAAAGCCTTGTGTGGACAGTGGGGAATTTTAACCACAAAGATAAAGCCAGCTTCTTTACACCTAGCCACTGTAGCCGTGGATCTAACGACCCTGGGAGGAAGACACAGATAGCCTATGTGCACTAATCAAACCAGGACCTGGTTTCTATTTCTGCCTTTTGGATTAGCTAAGGGATTGGCAGGTCTTAAAATTGCTCCAAGCTGCTTGACCATGATGCCAGACCTGCCACAGAAAACACCCTGCCAAGTGTGATGCTGTTTACCAAAACAAGGTTAAAAATTATGCATTTTCTTTCAATTTCCACTCCATTTTCTAATCAAGAAAATACATAATCCCAGGAGAAAATCAGCTTCTCTCTCTTTCCTTTTCCTTCTCCCTGCTCTGTCTCCTCTGCCTTTCAGTCTCCCAGAGCCTCCTTCTCTCCCTCCCCACTTTCTCTCACCCCCACCCGCTCCAGCTCTTATCATTTTAAGCTGTGTGCATGCCATTCTTCAGGGGATTAAAGTCAAATTTAGTCTTCTGCAATTGTTATTACCTACCCCTTGGCTTATGAGATGCAGTTGCCTGCATTTGTAATGCATCAATAACTTCCACTCTCCTCCATTTGTAAACAATGCATTATATTAAATAGCCTGTGTCTAGCCTTGTATCGAAACAGACAATAAATTAGGACTTCCAGTTCTCGGTTTTTACTGATTCCTAAACCTGCCAGTTACATGCCTGGCCGCCCCACTGAACATTCTCTGTAAAGCTGAGAATGCACAAAGCCCTTGTTCATTGCTCTCCTGTCTCCATCACTGCTGCCGGCTGTCAGTTTCACACCACCAAGCAGATTGTAATTGGCAGGATGAGGTGCAGAAATGGGGAATGGTTTGAATATGTGGTTCTCACCACACAGGCACACGCACACGCACGCACACACACATGCACACACAGAGCCTTTCTGCCTTACAACATTCTGCAAATTTAGAGACTTGATATATGAAGCTCCTAATCAGACCCCACAAGGGCTACCCTCATTTGCTAGCCCGTGGATTGGAAGCAGAGGAAGGAAATACAATGCAATCAGCACCCCGTGACATCCTCATCCAGTGCAGGTCCTGCCTGCTGGATGGATGCTGCTTTGGGAATGTGCCCTGGGGGGAGCCAGCCCTGGTGCTTTGTTGGGCAGCTTTCCTGGGATATGAAAGCCTCCTTAGAGTCACAGTTGTCCTGCTAAGCCTTGAGTGAGGTCCCACCCAGATCAAGGAGTAAACTGAATTTCACCAAAGGCCACATAGTTGCTGTGGACCTTTTCCTTCTGGGAACTGAAAAGTCAATGTCAATCTCACCACCATTCTAATATAAAATCAAATCTAGCTGGACTGGATCATTTAGAACAAAGTTCCTCAACCTCAGCTACTGTGATGCTTTAAAGCAGATAATTCTTTGCTGTGGGGCTGTCCTAAGCATTGTAGAATGTTTAACAGTATCGCTGGCTTCTACTTACAAGATGTCAGTAGCAATACACCCTGATTTGAGATCATCAAAAATATCTCTATGCCCTGTGGTGGCTCAGTGGTTGAGTGTTCACCTATGGAGCAGCATGCCACAGTTCAATTTCCTGTCAGGGCACATGCCCGGTTGTGGGCTCAATCCCCAATGTGGGGCTTGCAGAAGGCAGTTAATCAATAATTCTCTGTCATCACTGATGTTTCTCTCACTCTCTCCCTCTCCTTTCCTCTCTAAAATCAATAAAAATATATTTATAAAAGGAAAACATCTCCAGACATTGCCAAATGGGCCTTGGAGGGCAAAATCACCTTTTAGTAAGAACTGCAGCAACCTAAAATTATGTTTAGTCCCAATGTCTGCCCACAGTTATAGGATTTCAGGCCTAATAAGGATTAGAGAGTTCCTCTACTCCTGTACTTTTCAAAGTGTGGTCCCCAGACCAGTAGCAGTAGCATCGTAAGAAATGCAAATAATGGAGCCGCACCTCACATAGACTGAGTCAGAAACTTTGAGGTGCTGCCCAGCAATCTGCTCTAATAAGCCTTCCAGGTGATTTTGACTGAAGCTGAAGTTTGAGAGCTACCATGTTATTCCATGCTCACCTTTTATAGATGGAAAAACTGAGACCCAGAGAGCTAAAGTGACTGCCCCAAAGTCACACAGCTACATTAGACCTGACCTTCTACTATTCAGACCAAAATACCACCGAATTATTCTCATGGACACACACACACACACACACACACACACACACACACACACCCTTAGTAATTTTGTCATATTGACCTTCAGCCTGCTTCTTGCTCTAACTGCTAATTTATCCCTCTGTCCACTATCCTGAATTGCACCATTCTTTGTGTTTGTTTCCCTGATCCTGACCCTATTTGAGATACTGTCTACTAATTAAGCTGAGATTGAGTTTACCCATCTTCCTGTCTGTATTCCCTTTCTATTAGCAGTGGGCTGTACGGCAGTACATATGGTGTGAGTGTGAGCCTGTGTAGGTTTGTGGGTCTCTATGAACATGGCTGTGTACAAACCTGAGCAAGTGTGTGTATCTGGAAGGTTCATGAAGGAGAGAGTTTAGGATTACCATGGAGTGGCCATGTTCTTGCTCACTGGAGCCAACATCTCTGAACACAGGCTCAGTAACCTGTGACAGCCCCTGGCAGCTTGTCCCTCAGTTTGAGGCCAGTGGCAGGCAAGAATTTTGTAAGGCAGATTTCAGCAGGCAGAAACTGACATGTTCCTTCTTTCAGAAGGGATGATAATAAAAATTCATCTCTTGGGGCTTTCCAGAAAACACACATGTTAACCCACGGTCAACAGATTTACTATTTTTGACTAAAATTCTAATAGCCTTTCTCATTCTTTTCTCCACAAAACTAATCAAAATTAACATCAGTTATGCCCAGTGGTTGCTAAGTGGTTAGAGTATCAGCTGGTGCACTGAAGGGTTGTAGGTTTGATTCCCATTCCAGGGCTAGTAGTTGGGTTGCAGGTTTGATCACCAACCCCAGTCAAGGCATGTGAGGAGGCAACCAACTGATCTCTCTCTCTCTCTCCCCTTCTTCCCTCCCTTTCACTCTCTCTAAAAATCAATGAGAAAAAATATCCTTGGGTGAGTATTAACAAAGCAAAACAAACAAAAATACAGCTATTTTTATATCAGATGGATACAGCCTCTGACCCCTAGTCTTCTTTGAACATTAATAGTTTTTAAATGGGGGGAGGTTAGAAGAGGGTAAAAAAGGGATAAATGGTGATGGAAGGAGACTTGACTTGGGATGGTGAACACACAATACAATATACAGATGATGTATTATAGAACTGTACACCTGAAACCTATATAATTCTATTAACCAATGCCACCCCAATAAATTCAGTAAAATAAAATTACAACCTTGAAAAAAATAATTTAAAAATAAATAGATTTTCTGGCTCAGAAGAAACTCTGAACTAGTATCTGGTTTGAATCCTGATTTTAATCAAGCATAGATGTGCTTAGATCACTATAGAAATGTATTTAGGAGACAGAATGACCCAGGCTGAGAATTCACCAAAAAAATGTGGAAAAAGAACCCAGTTCTGACTTTGATCAGAATAGTTGTGTCCTGACAAAGATTCTTTCCTTAACCAAATAATAGTGAGGCTCCTCTGAGCCCTCTGCTCAACTTGGTCCAACCTTGGACTTCCATCTCTATCCTTGTAGAGTCCAGTCTCAACAAGAATCCTGTTAAGTCAATTTTGAGTGACTCCCCACCCTCCATACATGATCAGCCTCAATATCTGATCAATTTCCTCATCCCCCTTCATCCTCTAGGTGATACAGGATCCCAAGGGACTGCCTTCACCAGGAATCCTATTGAGTCTGTCAAAAAAAGAATCCAGCTATTTCTGATGTCTCCTCTTAGTAATTTTTCACCCATTGAATCTCATCCTGCTCCTTGTCTATAAATCCTCACTTTTCCTCATTGTATTTGGAGTTGAGCCCAATGTCTCTCTTCCACTATGAAACTCTATTATAGTAGTTCTTTTGAATAAAGGCTTCCTTGCCATTTCTAACAAATATCATGAGTAATTTTTTTCTCTTACAGTTTCCACATCAGCCAGGATAAATTCATTCCAACTGGTATAACAGATTCTTCCTTGATTGGTGCCTGGGGTGATGGACTTGGGTTCTGGTAGCAACTATGAAAAGCTAGGATGCTGAGGCAAGATGAGATCACCAGGTCATCCTTCCCTATTCAGGACTTGAAACTTCTGTGAACTCCTAGAAATTAGAGGATTCCATTCCCAGGAAAGGATTGAAGAGGTCCCAGATAAAATGTGTCAACCCCAGACACATAAATAGATGAGACTATATGAAATGGTCTTTTTATCGTTAAAAAATGGTAGAATATTAGCCAGCTCACCTGGTTCAACCTCATAACATTCTTGCATCTCTCAGCTGCCATGTGAATACCCACTATATCCAAGGGACCCAAGGCACTGCTTGGAAGAGGTGAGAGAGCAGAAGATAGACATAGCTTCAAAGACCTTGCAAACAGCCGAAGTCATTTTGGTTCAGTGGATTGTGCGTCAGCCTGTGGACTGAAAGGTCCCAGGTTCGATTCAGGTCAAGGTCATGTACCTTGGTTGCGGGCACATCCCCAGTAGGGGTGTGCAGGAGGCAGCTGATCAATGTTTCTCTCTCACTGATGTTCTAACTCTCTATTTCTGTCCCTTCCTCTCTGTAAAAAATCAATAAAATGTATTTTTTTTAAAAAAGACCTTGCAAACAAATTTAAGTCTCAGAAAATTAGAAGTATGTGCTTATCTTATTTCTGAGTCAGAAAAATCAAAATGCAAATCTGAATTTCTCCTCTACTGGCTTGTCTTTATGAGGAAGACTCTATGCCAGGAATTACTTAATTAAAAAAAGAAAAGAAAATGAGAAGAACCAAGATGGCGGCATAAGGTATACACCTGTACATGCTGCCTCTCACAACCACACCTAAACTACAACTAAAAGACAAAACGACTATCCCCCAGAACCATGGGAAAGCTGGCGAAGTGGAAGTTTTACAACTAGAAGGAAAGAAAAAAGTTCATTGAGACCTGGTAGGATGTGCAAAGAGGCTCAGAAAGGCAGAGGTACAGAGACACGTGGGAATTGGGCTGGTGTGCCCTGTTTTTTCAATTGGGAGGGAGTTACAAGTTCCTGACTGCTCTGACTCCAGTTTCTGGCAAGATTCTGGAGACCCAGACTCATCAGGGAGAAACTGGACTGTCTGCCATTGGGTCAGAAAGGGAGGGTGACTTTCTTGCAGAGGTGCTCACAGGAATCATTTTTTACTCTGCTAGGGCGCGGGATGTGGGACATGGAACAGAACGCAGAAACATAGAAGGCTGACTGGCAGCCATTGCTGTTTGCCATGCCTAGTGATTCCCTGAGACCCCACCCCGCTCAATTTACAAACCCACCAAGCTGCAGCTCAGCAGCTTTTGCATATGAATGGCCTGCCCTCATGCAGCTTAACCTAACAAATTGCAACTGGGTCAGACAAATCCAAAACTTCCAAACTCTAAGCAAAGAGCTCCCTGTAGCTCCTGCTGGGTGGCCTCAGACACTAGCTGACTTGAACCTCTTTGGAGACCCAGGAACCAGTGGACCTAGAGGTCACTGTGAGATGACACCAGATTTCAACTCCTCACATACATAAGTGACACACACAGGAGGTAGACTCAGTGAGCACCAAAGCCCCACTGAAGCAAGTCTTGCCCAATAGGGGTGTCTCCAGCACAGCAGTTCTTCTATTATAGACACAGCTAATCCTCACAGCCAATTGGCCTGGAGGTCAATTCCTCCCAGCGTACCAATAGCAATCAAGGCTTAACTACAACAAGATTGTGTACTCAGCCCACAAGCGGTGCACCAAGAGTGTCCACCTCAGGTGATTGGAGAGGTGGAACTACTGGGCCATAAGGGACAACTAAACTAGCACACAAAGCCATTCCATCAACACAGGGAAGCAGCCAAAATGCAGAGACAAAGAAACATGTCACAAATGAAAGAAACAGAAGAAAGCAAACTACTGGATATAGAGCTCAAAACGACAATTTTAAGGTTACTCAAGAATCTTCTACAAACCGCTGAGAAACTTAGTGAGACCTCTGAGAAACATAGTGAGACCTTCAAGGACCTTAATGAGAATGCCAATAAAATGGAAAAAAATTAACCATACACTGTCTGAAATAAAGAATAATATACAGAAATCCAACAGCAGACTGGAGGACCCCAAGAATCAAACCAAAGATCTTAAATATGAGGAAGCAAAAAAACACCCAACTAGAAAAACAAAAAGAAAAAAAGAGTCCAAAAATGTGAAGATAGTGTAAGGAGTCTCTGGGACAACTTCAAGTATACCAACGTCAGAATTATGGGGGTGCCAGAAGAAAAGAGAGAGCAAGATATTGAACCTATTTGAAGAAATAATGACTGAAAACTTCCCCCACCTGGTGAAAGAAATGGACTTACAAGTCCAGGAAGCACACAGAACCCCAAACAAAAGGAATCCAAAGAGGACCACACCAAGACACATCATATTTAAAATGTCAAGGGCAGCTGAAACTGGTTTGGCTCAGTGGATAAAGCATTGGTCTGCAGACTGAAAGGTCCCAGGTTCGATTCCAGTCAAGGACATGTACCTTGGTTGCAGGCACATCCCCAGTAGGGGGCATGCAGGAGGCAACTGATTGATGTCTCTCTCTCATCAATGTTTCTAACTCTCTATCAATCTCTGTTCTCCTGTAAAAAATCAATAAAATATACTTTAAATAAATAAATAAAATGTCAAGGGCAAAAGACAAAGAGAGAATATTAAAAACAGCAAGAGAAAAACAGTTAGTTATCTACAAGGGAGTACCCATATGTCTGTCAGCTGATTTCTCAACAGAAGCTATGCAGGCCAGACGGGAGTGGCAGGAAATATTCAAAGTGATGAATAGCAAGAACCTACAACCAAGATTACTATACCCAGCAAAGCTATCATTCAGAATTGAAGGTCAGATAAAGAGTTTCACAGACAAGAAAAAGCTAGAGTTCATCACCACCAAACCAGGATTATATGAAATGCTGAAGGGTATTGTTTAAGAAGAAGAAGAAGAAGAAAAAGTTAAAGATAAAAATTATAAACAACAAATACATATCTATCAACAAGTGAATCTAAAAACCAAGTGAATTAAAAATCTTATGAACAGAATAAACTGGTGAATATGAAAGAATCAGGGGAATAGAAAGGGAATGGACTGATAATTCTCAGGAGGAACAGGATGTGAGGGGTTCAGGAAGGGATTGGTCAAAAATCTTGCACCTATGGATGAGGACAGTGGAGGGAGGTAAGGACATGGGTGGGGGGTGGGGAATCAAGTGGAGGGGAACTATGGAGGGGGAAAAAAAGTAACATCTGTAATAAACTGAACAATAAAGCTTTATTTAAAAAATATGAAACCTGAGATATACAGTAAGTTTAGAAAATTAATTAATTAATTAATTAATTAAAATTAAAAACAAGAAAGAAAACTAGTCTCTGGTGATAATCAGCATTTAGTATGTTTGTTTATTTTTTAAATCATTTCTGTTTGTAGCAGATGAAAATCAGCCATAAGAAGAAAAGGACCACCCAACAAAAGACAGCCAAACCTTACTTCCTAACAAAGGAATGGGTTTTTTGCTGGACTAGGCAAAATACAGCATGCCTAAATCCAGAGCAGAGCAACTCAGAGTGTGTCTGTGAGCTGGTGGCTGTCCGCAAGCTGGCTGCTACCAGTTTGTGACAAGTGAGTACAGAAATAGAAAGTAAACTTTTAAAAAACATAGCAATTTGATAGTGCAATTTTATTTCTGTTTACTCTAACAATAAAACATTGGAGTTTGAAATTTGTATGTCTGTTTTTTAATTCATTTTTCTAGTTACTCAATGTTATTATATTTTGCAAAAGTATCAGTCCACAATAGGTTGGAATTTTTTTTAATCTTTCACCACAGAATCTGAGAAGTAAAGAAAGATAGATATCAGCTTAATGCAAATGATAGCATTGTCATATTATTTATTATGTACAAGGTCCTGTTATAAAAACTTGCAACATGAACTCATTTACTTGTCACAATAACTCTGTAAGGTAAGAACTATTATTCCTCCCATTTCACAGATGTGAAAAGGAAGGCAGAGAGAAGATATTTTCCCAGTATTGCTCAGTTGGTATGTGACAAGTGAAATGAGAATTCAGGAAGTTTGGTTGTTGTGTCTATGCTAGTGACCTCTGTCGTAAGACTCTACAATAAAATATCAAACAATTTGATTCATATGCAAGTGGTAACATATTAGGAATATTAAGGAATGATTAACACCAAAATTACCCAAAGAAGACACCTCTGGGAGTAAGGAATGCTGGGAATGTCACCAGAGAGGTACAGATACCAAGCCTCAAAGGTCTGATCATGATTTACGACTTAACATTGCAAGCAAAATAGATGAGTGTTCACTTTATTATTCTTCAACTATACACAACACATTTTATACACTCTTTTATGTGCATGACACTTTTCACAATTTAAAAAAAAATTTTTAAAGGAGTAACTAGAGCTGTCAACCAATGGCATTCACAGTCTCTGGAAAAGTGAATGCCCCCTATTGGAACAGACAAGTACAGCCATTCTCCTCCATCAGGCACATGACAGGTCAGGAGGTCAGAAAAGAACCTCAACCTTTCCTTCCTTTGCTCAGAGTCTGAAATTCATTCTTAAGAACTCAGTGGAAGGAAGAAACCCACATTATCTGAGAAGTTGAACCAACACCTTTATATAAATAACAGAATTAACAGTTAAGGCTGACAGAAGTGCCACACTTGAGAAAATGTACAAGAGCACAATTTACAGTGATAAAATGTATGAGGAACTTCTTGATATATCCCAAGAGTTTTGTATGTGATTATATATTAATTTGGTAATATGGGCCCCACTTCAGTAAACAGGTGAAACTACTTGCCTCATAAGAGACTGAAGTGAAATGGGTAATTGCACTATACAAGAACTCTTTTTGTTGCTAAAGAAAGGCTGGGCTTGGAAGGTTTGAGTCACTTTTGGCTGTTTCAACAACAGCCTCATGAGATGAAGATTCGCCAACCTACTCATCAAGAAAGCTGGTTGATCTACCAGGCAATTCAACAATTCATCATGTGACTGTGAGAATTCAGACTCCTGGGGGCCATACCTAACCAACTGAATCAGAATCTTATGAGAGTAGAGCCCAGAAATATGCATTTCTACAAGTTGCCTACTGCACTTCATTATTTTTTAATATATTTTTTTATTGATTTTATAGAGTAAGGGAGAGATAGAAACATCAATGATGAGAGAGAATCACTGATTGGTTGCCTCTTGCATGCCCCACATTGAGAATGCAGGCTGAAATTTGGGCATGTACTCTGACCAAAAATCAAACTGTGATGTCCTGGTTCATAGGTCAACACCCAACCACTGAGCCAAGTTTACTGGCCAGCACTTTATTATTCTACAGGAGATATTCTTGGAACCATTTAAGATACCTGAGATGAATTAAGAACAAATGTTTTATAATCACTCAAACAGAGGCTGACTCTTGTTTCTGCCACTTATTAATTGTTTGGCCTTGAGGAAGTTATTTAATTTTACTGAGCATCAGTAGTCTGATCTGTAAAACTGGATAATATCATTTACCTCTCAGAGTTACTGAGAAGACTTAGAGGTTTCATATAACATATTTGGCATTAAACAAACACTTAAAAAAGTTAGCTATGTTTATTTATCATTTATTAGTACCAATAATATACAAAAATGTGGGGAAAGGACAGAGAGAAGAATAAAAAAATGAACAAAATAGCCCCCTACCTTCTAGGAAATTATCTAATGGGATTGCATTTAAAGCTTTCCTATAAATCCAAGAAACCAAGATGGCAGCATAGGTAAACACCTAAACTGCTGCCTCACACAATTTCAAAACTACAACTAAAATACAAAAGAGACATCATCCAGAACCACAGGAAGGCTAGCTGAGTGGAAATTCTACAGCTAGAAGAAAAGAGGAAAGCACACTGAGACTTACAGGAGCTGCAGAAGGAAGAGATAGTAAGACGCGCGTGCACGAAGAGGGCTGGCAACTGAGTATAGGGCCGGCTTTCTCAATTGAGGAGACAAAAGCTCCCGACTGCATTGAACTCCAGTTCCAGGCGAGACTCTGGGAACCCAGACTCATTCAGAGAGAAACTGGACTGTCTGGCAGCAGGGGAAACTCGAGGGTGGCTTTCTTTTAGAGGTGCTTGGAGTGATTACTGCGGGACACTGAGACTCAGGGGCCTCTTAGGGCAGGACTGATGGGAAGCCAATGCTGTTTGCTCCACAGTGAGACTCTGCCCCATCCAAGCTAAGCACAGAGGCTTTTGCAAGTCTTGTCTCCAGCACAGAAGTTCTCATAGATACAGTTGATCCTCGCAGCCAATTGGACTGTAGGTCAATTCCTCCCAGTGATACCAACAACAATTAAGGCTTAACTACAACAAGACTGTGCACGCAGCCCACAAAGGGGTGCACCAGGAGTATCCACTTCAGGTAACTGGGGAAGCTGAGCCACTGGGCCTTATAGGACACCTAGCACACAAAACCACTCTATCAACCAGGAAAGCAGCAAAAATGAAAAGACAAAAAAACAGGTCACAAATGAAAGAAATAGAGGACAGCAAATGCCTGGATATAGAGTTCAAAACCATGCTTATAAGGTTTTTCAAGAATTTCCTAGAAAAGACCAATAAATTTAGTGAGACTTTCAAGGATATGAAAAAGGATCAACTAGAGCCGAAACTGGTTTGGCTCAGTGGATAGAGCATCGGTCTGTGGGCTAAAAGGTCCCAGGTTCAATTCCGGTCAAGGGCATGTACCTGGGTTGGGGGCACATCCCCAGTAGGGGGCGTGCAAGAGGCAGCTGATTGATGTCTCTCTCTCATCAATGTTTCTAACTCTCTATCCCTCTCCCTTCCTCTCTGTAAAAAATAAATAAAATATATATAAAAAAAGGGCCAACTAGAAATTAAGCATTCACTGACTGAAATAAAAAATTATATACAGAGACCTAACAGCAAACTAGAGGATGGTAAGAATCAAGTCAAAGACTTGAAATACAAAGAAGTAAAAAACACCCAGCCAGAAAAGCAAAAAGAAAAAATATGAAGATAGTGTAAGGAGCCTCTGGAACAACTTCAAGCATACCAACATCAGAATTATGGGGGTGCCAGAAGAAGAGAGAGAGCAAGATACTGAAAACCTCTTTGAAGAAATAATGACTGAAAACTTCCCTCCACACAGTGAAAGAAATAGACTTACAAGTCCAGGAAGCACACAGAACCCCAAACAAAAGGAATCCAAAGAGGACCACACCAAGACACATCATAATTAAAGACAAAGAGAGCAAAAGACAAAGAGAGAATATTAAAAACAGCTAGAGAAAAACAGTTAATTTCCTACAAAGAGAAAATATTAAAAACAACAAGAGAAAAAAAATTAATTACCATATGATTATCAGCTGATTTCTCAACAGAAACTATGCAGGCCAGAAGGGAGTGGGAAGGAATATTCAAAATGATGAATATCAAGAACCTACAACCAAGATTACTATACCCAGCAAAGCTGTCATTCAGAATTGAAGGTCAGATAAAGAGCTTCACAGAGAAGAAAAAACTAAAAGAATTCATCAACACCAAACCAGTATTATATGAAATGCTAAAAGGTGTTTTTTAAGAAGAGAAAGAAGAAAAAAAAAAGGTAAAGATAAAAATTATGAACAACAAATATGTATCTATCAACAAGTGAATCTAAAAATCAAGTGAATAAAAAAATCTGATGAACAGAATAAACTGGTGAATATACAGTGGTACCTTGAGATATGAGTTTAATTCATTCCATAACCTTGAGGCGTGGGAAACTATGAGACGCTCGAGTTGGGGTAAACTGGTGGGTCGTGTGCAGCCTGCGATTACTCCTATCTCAAATTTTGCTCGTATTTCAAAGCAAAAATTGCTCTCTCAATGGCTCATATCTCAAAAAACTCATATGTTAGGGCACTCGTATCTCGAGGTACCACTGTAATAGAATCAGGGGCATAGAAAGGGAATGGACTGACAATTCTCAGGGGAAAGATGTGTGGGGGGTGCAGGAAGAGACTGGACAAAAATTGTACACCTATGGATGAGGACAGTGGGCGGGGAGGTGGTGGTAAGGGCAGAGGGTGGGGTGGCAACTGGGTGGAAGGGAGCTATGGGTGGGGGGAAAAGAGGAACAATTGTAATAAAATGAACAATAAAGATTTATTTTTTAAAATAATAATAAATAAAGCTTTCTTATAGACTTAACAGGGAAAAAATTCTCAATGTTTTTCCTAGGATTTTCAAGGCATTACCATCCTGAATCAAAAACCATGTTAAAATCCTTAATCTTATACAGAAGATATTTTTATAAGTTGCAGATGGGAAATCTACTGGGAACAAGTATGAACCAAAAATCTAACTTTCCTTTGAACCAGACTAGGCACTGTGAGGGACTTTAAACTACTAATTGTTGACAAAACGTTTACCAGCCTAGCCCGGCCAGTGTTGTTCAGTGGTTGACTGTCGACCTATGAACCAGGAGATCATGGATTGATTCCTAGTCATGGCACATGCCCAAGCTCTGGGTTCAGTCTCCAGTGTGGGGTAAGCAGGAAGCAACTAATCAATGGTTCCCATCATTGATGTTTCTATCTCTCTCTCCCTCTCTCTTTTATTGAAATCAATAAAAAAATATTTTTTAAAAGTTTACCAGCCACTCTAACTGGTTTGGCTCGGCGTCTGCCTATGGACTGAAAGGTCCCAGGTTTAACTTCAGTCAAGGGCATGATTGCATGCACTTCCCCAGTAGGAGGTGTGCAGGAAGCAGCTGATCGATGTTTCTCTCTCATTAATGTTTCTAACTCACTATTACTCTCTCTTCCTCTCTGTAAAAATATCAATAAAATATATATTTTTTAAAACCAGTTTGGCTCAGTGAATAGAGCGTCGGCCTGAAGACTGGGGGGTCCCGGGTTCGATTCTGGTCAAGGGCATGTACCTTGGTTGCAGGCACATCCCCAGTGGGGGCATGCAAGAGGCAGCTGATCGATGTCTCTCTCTCATCGTTGTTTTTAACTCATTCTTCCTCTCCCTTTCTCTCTGTAAAAAATCAATAAAATATATTTTTGAAAAAAATTCACCAACTTATGCCCTGTCTCTCACACTGAGCCCTTGTACCAGTGGGTTTGAGGCTGCAAAGCATTGCAGCCTCAGGAAATGTGCAATAGTGCTCTTGGTCACTGTTTATGGGCCTCCTAAAAGTCCCACTTTATGAAATTATGGATTCCAAGATTCTGTCGGCCTCTCCCTGCCAAGTGAGGGAAGAACAGGGAGTAAGGGAGACCCTCTGGACCAACCCCTTACAAAACCCCGCTGAAGGTGAAACAGGGTTCCCTATCAAAGCACCTCTGATTCTTCAAGGTTCTGTGGTAATGTTGTATAAGCTCTATGGTCAATTCTCTGTATGAAGAAAGGAATAGCATTAGCAGCTTGATTTAAACATTATAGCTAATTCAGAAATCCTATCTGGGGGATCTGAGATTGCATAATACTTCAAAGAAATGACTCCATCCAAAATGACCTAGAGAAAGCTAAAATGTTGTACCCCTGCCTTCGCCAGGACGCTTCCCCACATACCTATGTCCATTCCAGAGATAAGTAGTAAATACCTTTGGGGTTTATGTAAAGCAACCCAAAGCTGATTTGCCTTCTCTAGGATTCAATCCCAACTGGAATTGTTAAGCAAGGTTGGTTGGTTGGTTGGTTGGTTTGTAATGAAGGAAAATGAAACGAGCTTTATTTTTTATTTATCTCCAGTCTTTAAAACAAGTTGTATAAAATAAGACCCGGACCAAAAATTCATAATTATTTCCTCCCTAGATAAACAAAGGCCACCTAGACGTTTCTTTTCTCTCTCAATGAACAAATGTGCCTATTTTAAGGAATTCAGCATAAGAAATTGACTTGACTTCTTAAAAGCGCCCCAGAAGTGACACTTTATACATCTCCTCCAGCGCCCACTGCCAGCACATGCTCCACCAGCCAGACCATGATAAACTGCTGCTACTCCACCAGGTCAAGTAGATGTACCTTCTTTCTTCACATTTTCTGCGTCTTTATTACAGATCACTTCATTCATAACTGACAAGCCCCTCACCTGCAGTGAAGAATCTGATGACTGTATATAAAAACCCTGCTTTCATGACAAAAATGCCAGAAATAACTTGATTTCTGATCAGTAAGGTAAAGACAGCTAAATGTTAAGTCGAAAGTCATCCAAATATGACTAAGACTTTTGTCTAAATGATTTATTGGTCTGTCCAGCACAATTATATCCATACTTCTCATTTCTCAATTCATGAATTTTTATGAAAAGGATAAAAAAAGTGTACTTTAAAGATAGTATCTTTTAATCTACAGGCTCATTTGAAAAATGGAGATTGACATTAAAATACCACATACCCAATGCCATTATAATGGAATTCCTGCCTTGATTATTTCTTTACAATTATTGAACAAGGACTATAACTTCAAAACAGGCTTATTAAAGGTTCCAATTCATATCTATTTAAGTCAAATGGCTATTTGATGACTATAGCCATCAGGATATTCTTGTATATTAAATAAAATACATAGCTTATTTTAAGATAAATTCTCTGGTCTAAAAAAAATAAACATTTCTATTTCTTTCTTTCTTTCTTTTTCTGAAAAACATCCTCCATCTTGTTACCTTTTAATTTTGAAGTACGGGGGTGGGAAAGAAGGGGTTCTTTATTTTTTTAAATATCAATTTTTAATTTTTCAATTATACTTGACATTTGAGGCATATTTCTTTGTCTCCTCATTTTGGCAGCCTCCCTGTGTTTGTTTCAATGTATTAGGTAGAGCTGCTACATCTCCCAGGCTTGATAGAGTAGCTTAATGTAGTAAGTGTCCTGTAAGGTCCAGTAGCACAGCCTCCCTATTTACCTGAACTGTGCATTTCAGGTGCATGCCACCCCTCCCCCACTTAGTGTGGGCAGTGTACATCCTCCTATTGTAGTTGAGCTTTGATTGCTATTGGCATGTCAATGGAAGGAATTTCTCCCAAGGTCTGTCGGTTGCAAGGACTGGCATTACCACCATGGAGAATCAACTGTACAAGGGCTCACCCCACAGAGCAGGACTTACTTCAGTGGGGCTCTGGTGCCCACTGAGTTTGCCTCTTGAGTGTGTTACCTGTGGATATGGTTGTGTGGTACTTCCACATGGTCTGAAGCTGTACACCAGGTATACTGGTTCTGGGGCCTTCCAGGAGGAACAAGGCAAGGTCAGTCACTGCATGTGTTCTGCCCAGGGCCACTTAGTATGAACTACAAAGTGATCTGCTGATGGTCACTACTTGTGCTAGGCTTGGAGGTACCTAGTAGAGGCCAAACTGTGAACCAAGGTTGGCTGCTGCTAATGCCAGCCTAGGGGCCACTTAACAAGAGGTACAGGACAAGCCAACACCAGCTGCTGCTTGTTTGAGAGATTTTAGTAAAATGGCAGGCCATTTATATGGAAAATCCACTGGGAACACCTTGGGTTGACCTGCAAGTTTGTGGGGCAGGGCTCAGGGAATCAATCACCAAGGTGAGGCAAAGAGTGTGAGCCAGGTTGATAGAGATGCAGATATGGCTTCCACCTGCTGGCTCTATTAGAGAAAGTTTTCTAAAAAGGACAATGAGCTCTACCAACACTTCTGTCTGGGAGAAAGCTACCCCTTCAGCTCTCACTCTGATGCCTCTTTGTATGTTCTTGGTGCTTTTCAAACTGCTATCCTAGTGCTGGAGCTCAGAGAAAGTGAATCTGGGTGGAGAAAAAATGGCGGCAGAATAGAGAGATGCGTCTGGAGCTTTATCGCTGGGCAGAGGGAGAGAGAGCAGCTGAGAGTTGCACTGGGAGTGTTTGTTGGCAAGTTAAAAATCAGTTATCCTCCAGGAGAAGGTGGGGGACTGCTGGATGGGGCTCTCATGACCAAGCAGCCCCACTGCCACAGGGTTTTTGTCTGCTGGAGCCACCAGCGTGAAGGGGGAGACCACACCATCTTGCAGAGGGAGGCGAATATCTGTGACAGTCTGAAAGCTGCAACTGAAGCACCCACCGAACAGCCAGAGAACCCAGAACACCGGTCTCCAATCGGCGCAGACATACGGACTCAGAGGAGATCCACACGGCACACAGAAAGGTCAGATTTCGCCTGGGATAAGGTGAGGTCTCCTGTCCTGCGGAACAGAGACACACACACTGTGGAAACCAGGCTGCGGGAAAGCTGCTACTGGAGAGGTCCGTGGATGTGGGGCAGGGCGGGATCCCTAAGTGTGGAAGCTATTGACAGAGGGGAGCTCTAGAAAACAACTCATTTTGATCTGAGGCAGAAGGACAGCCTGGGACTTATTACAGTGTCCCAGCTGCAAAATCCCCACAAACCGGTTTTGAGAACCACAGAGTAGCAAGATCTGAGCACAGCCTAGAGAGGTCGTGTGCTTAGTCTCAGAGGTCAATTCCGAGATCACCCAGTGGATGACCCTTGCATAACCACAAAAGAATAGAGAGATTAACACCTCAACAGTGGAACACAGGGAACTGCAATACCCTCCTGACTGGGAAACAGGAGTGCCAAGCAGAACAATAGTGGAAGTGAATGACCTCCACTACTGCCCATTCTATTTTTTTTCTTTTTTTCTTTTTCTTTTCTTTTCTCTTTTTAAATTTTTTTTTCATTTTTGCATATTTTAATTAAAAGACTATTTTTTTTCCTTCCTCCTCAATTGATTTTACCTTTTTAATTATTACATTTTTGTTTTCAACTAGTATTATTTCTACTACTATTTTACCTTTTTGGAAAAAAAACAAGTGTCATTTTGTTTTCTCTTTATTTTACTTCGGGATTAGAGTTCTACATTCTATTTTCATCTTTCCTTTAGCATAATTTTACTCTATATCAACTCTACCTTTATGCCAACACTCTCCTCCTAACTTTCCCCATCTTGTTGTCTTGTTTCTCTTTCCCTTTTCCAACTTTAGATTCTCCCTATTCTTTCTCTTTACCTGGTTAAAATTTCACCACACTTATATATCTAATTTCAAATCCCCTACTCCAAGTCCATACAAACCTCTATCTTCTTGTCTTCACTATCCAAATAGTTGTTTTTCTCTATATTCTTTTGTTGCTGTTTGCCTGAATGGTGATTTTATCGATTTTTTGTGAGATTGTTTTAGCTTATTCTACTTGTTTTATTTTGCTTTTTGTTTGCTTTGTTTTGGTTTGTTTTTTACCCCTCTCTTCCCTCGCATCCCTCGATACCAGTTGTTATTTGTAGTTTGTATTAATCTCCAGGTACTTGTTGCCGGCATTTATTGGGATTAGTTGCTGTTCTATTGGAATTTTCTCCTCACATCTATATTTTGTTCCCCTTTTCTCTCTTATCCTCTTTCTTTCTCTCTGACTTTTCATCTCTTTCTCTCTTTTCTTCTTCTCCTTTTTATTTTATTTTTTCTCTCTTTTCCCAGTTTGATTTTGGCATTTCTTTCTTTTCTTTTTTCCTCATTTTCCTCTTCTTCTTTTTCTACTTATCCCTAATTTGTCTTTCATTGGTGGTCACCTTATTTGTGGTTATTAACATCGTGAATAAATTTCTGTTCAGTGCCTTGTGTGTTGTACCTGGTCCTGTTGTAGTTTGTGCCTTTGAATCGACATAGGAGAGAGAACTACATAACCAGATACCCAGAGAAGAAAGACCATGGGCAGAAGAAGAAACAGCCCGCATATGACAGAAAGGCAGGTATCACCAGAAAAGGAAGTAAACAAAATAGAAGCAGAAATAAGCCTGCCAGAGAAAGAGTTCAGAGAAATGATTATAAGGTAGATGAAAAGAATGGAAGACAAAATTGACAATGTGAGTAAGAGCCAAGAGGAAATGAAGACCCAAGAGGAAATAAAGAAGAGCCAAGAGGAAATGAAGAAGAAGCAAGAAGAAATGAAGAATAATCAAGAAGAAATGAAAAATGACATCACTGCTATAGAGAACTCAATAGAAAGCATCAAAAGTAAACTAGGAGAAGCAGAGGACCACATCAGTGAGCTAGAAGACACGGTAGGAAAAAATGCTAGAAGTACAGCAGCTTCTAGAAAAAAAAAGTTAAAAAGCAAGAAAAGGGAACTTACGAATAACACGAAACAAAACAACATCCACATAATTGGGGTTCCAGAAAGAGTGGAAACTGAGCAAGGATTAGAAAACCTGTTTGAAGAAATAATGACAGAAAACTTCCCCAATATAGGAGAGAAAAAACCCACACAAATCCAGAAGCTCACAGAGTCCCAAGCAAAAGAAACCCCAAAAAACCGACACCAAGACACATTATAATTAAATTGGCAAAAACCAACAACAAAGTAAGAATCTTAAAAGCTGCCAGAGAGAAACAGAAAGTTACCTACAAAGGAACCCCCATAAGACTAGCTACTGATTTCTCAACAGAAAGTCATCAGGCCAGAAAAAAATGGAATGAAATATACAAAGTCATGCAAAGGAAGGGTCTGAATCCAAGAATACTGTACCTTTCAAGGCTTTCAATCAAAACTGAAGGTGAAATGAGAAGCTTCATAGACAAAAAAGGACTAAGGGAATATATCACCACCAAATGAGCAATGCAAGAAATGTTAAAGGGTCTGCTGTAATAAAAAGAAATAGGAAGCGAAGAAGGAACTCTGGGGTAAAGACTAAAAATGGCAATAGGTAAGTACCTATCAATAATAACTTTAAATGTAAACAGATTAAATGCTCCAATCAAAAGACATAGGGTAACTGATTGGATAAGAAAACATGATCCTTATATCTGCTGTCTGCAAGAAACTCACCTCAGGAAAAGAGATGCACACAGATTGAGGGTGAAGGGATGGAAGATGGTATTTCAGGCAAATGGAATTGAAAAAAAACTGGGGTTGCAATACTTATACCTGACAAATTAGAACTCAAAGTGAAGGACATAACAAGAGATAAAGAAGGCCACTTCATAATACTAAAGGGAACAATCCAACAAGAAGAAATAACTCTGGTAAACATATACGCACCCAATAGAGGAGCACCTAAATACATTTAAAAAAACTCCAGGAGAACATTAAGGGAGAGATGGACAGCAATACAATCATAGTAGGAGACTTTAATACCCCACTGTCACTACTGGACAAATCCTCTGAACAAAAAATCAGCAAAGAAACATCAATCCTAAATGACTCACTAGATCAGATGGAATTAATTGACATCTTCAGAACATTTCACCCCAAAGCCACAGAGTATACATTCTTTTCTAGTGTACATGGGTCATTTTCAAAAATAGATCATGGTCATAAGAAAAGTCTCTTCAAATTCAAGAAGATAGAAATCATATCAAGCATTTTCTCAGACCACAGTGGCATAAAACTGGCAATCAACTATAATAAAAACAATAGAAAGAAATCAAACACATGGAGACTAAACAGCATGCTATTAAACAATGACTGGGTAACCAGAGAGATCAAGGAAGAAATAAAAAAAACATTATGGCAACAAATGACAATGACACCACAACAATGCAAAATTTAAGGGACACAGTTAAAGCAGTCTTGAGAGGGAAGTTCATAGCCCTACAAGCCTACTACAAAAAACAGGAAACAATGGTAATAAATTTCCTAACCCTACAACTCAAAGAGCTAGAAAGAGAGCAACAAGCAAAGCCCAGTGTAAGCAGAAGGAAGGAAATAGTAAAGATCAGAGCAGAAATAAACAACATGGAGACCAAAGAAACAATTCAAAAGATCAACAAAACCAAGATCTGGTTCTTTGAAAAGATAAGCAAGATTGATGGACCTCTAGCCAGGCTTACCAAAAAGCAAAGAGAGAAGACCCAAATAAACAAAATCAGAAATGAAAGAGCAGAAATAACAACAGACCCCACTGAAATACAAAGGATTGTTAAGAAATACTATGAACAACTCTATTCCAACAAATTGGACAACCTGCAAGAAATGGACATATTCTTATAAAAATATAACCTTCCAAAACTCAATCAGGAAGAATCCAAACATCTCAATAGTCGAATCACTTTGGAAGAAATTGAAGCAGTCATCAAAAAGTTTCCAGCAAACAAAAGCCCGGGACCAGATGGCTACACAGGAGAGTTTTACCAAACATTCAAGGAAGAATTAAAACCTATCCTCCTCAGACTATTCAAAAATATTTAAGAAGAAGGAATTCTTCCAAACACCTTCTATGAAACCAGCATCACCCTAATTCCAAAACCAGATAAAGACAACACAATGAAAGAGAATTATAGGCCAATATCTCTCATAAACATAGATGCCATTATCCTCAACAAAATTCTAGCAAATTGGATCCAGCAGTACATCAGAAAGATCATACACCATGACCAAGTAGGATTCATCCCAGGAATGCAGGGATGGTACAATATCCACAAATCAATAAACGTGATGCATCACATAAACCAATTGAGAGATAAAAATCACATAGTCATATCAATTGATGCAGAAAAAGCATTTGACAAAATCCAACACCCTTTCTTGATAAAAAAAAAACTCTCAGCAAAGTGGGAATAGAAGGATCATACCTCAACATCATAAAAGCCATATATGATAAACCCACAGCTAACATCATACTCTATGGGCAAAAACTAAAACCATTTCCCCTAAGAACAGGAACAAGACAGGGATGCCCACTCTCACCTCTCCTGTTTTACATAGTACTGGAAGTATTAGCCATTGCAATTAGACAAGAAGAAGAAATAAAAGGCATCCAAATTGGAAAAAAAGAAGTAAAGCTGTTCTTATTTGCAGATGACATGATACTGTACATAAAAAACCCGAAGGACTCCATCCCAAAACTAATTGACTTAATAAATGAATTCGGCAATGTAGCAGGATACAAAATTAATGCCAAGAAATCTGTGGCATTTCTATACACTAACAGTGAAATTACAGAAAGAGAGACTAAAAAAGCAATCCTGTTTACCATCGCACCAAAAAAATTAAGATACCTAGGAATAAACCTAACTAAAGAGGTAAAAGACCTATATGTAGAAAACTACAGGACATCAAAAAAAGAGATAGAGGAAGATGTTAACAGATGGAAGAGCATACCATGCTCATGGATTGGGAGAATCAACATCATTAAAATGTCCATACTACCCAAAGCAATCTATAGATTTAATGCACTACCCATTAAAATAGCAACATATTTAACAGACCTACAAAGAATTCTTCATAGATTCATCTGGAACAACAAAAAAAAAACACGAATAGCCAGAGCAATTCTGAGAAAGGGGAATAAAGTAGGTGGGATCTCAATACCAGATTTCAAGCTATATTACAAAGCAACCGTTCTCAAAACAGCCTGGTACTGGCACAAGAACAGACATATAGACCAATGGAATAGAACAGAGAACCCAGATATCCACCCAAAACACTATGCTCAATTAATATTTGACAAAGGAGGCATGACAATATAATGGAGCCAAGATAGCCTCTTCAATAAATGGTGTTGGGAAAGTTGGACAGATACATGCAAAAAAATGAAACTGGACCACCAACTTACACCAAATACAAAAGTAAACTCAAAATGGATACAGCACTTAAACGTAAGATGGGAAACCATAAAAATACCAGAGGAATCCACAGGCAGCACAATTTCAGACATATGCCGAAAGAACTTCTTCAGTGATACTGCTCCAAAGGCAATGGTAGCTAAAGAAAAAATAAACAAATGGGACTACATCAAAATAAAAAGCTTTTGCACAGCAAAAGAAACCATCAACAAAACAACAAGAAAGATCGCTGTATGGGAGAACATATTTGCAAATGTTATCACTGATAAAGGTTTAATCTCCAACATCTACAGACAACTTATACAACTTAATAAAGGAAGATAAACGATCCAATTAAAAAAAGGGGGGGCAAGGGCCCTAAATAGAACCTTTCGAAAGACGGCAGAAGGAAGGCCAAGAGACACATGAAAACATGTTTAAAGTCACTAATTATCCGAGACATGCAAATCAAAATGACAATGCGATACCATCTTACACCTGTCAGAATGGCAATCATCAACAAATCAACAAACCACAAGTGTTGGCAAGGATGTGGAGAAAAAGGAACTCTTGTGCACTGTTAGTGGGAATGCAGACTGGTGCAGCCACTGTGGAGAACAGTATCGAGTTTCCTCAAAAAACTACAAATGGATCCCCCATTTCACCCAGCAATCCCACTCTTAGGAATATATACTAAGAAATTACAAACACCAATCAGAAAGGATTTATGCACCCCTATGTTCATAGCAGCACAATTTACAATAGCTAAAATTTGGAAACAGCCTACCTAGGTGCCCGTCAGCAGATGAGTGGATCAGAAAACTATGGTACATCTACACAATGGAATTCTATGTTGCCATTAAAAGAAAAGGAACTCTTACCACTTGCAGCAACCTGGATGAAACTGGAGAGCCTTATGCTTAGTGAAATAAGCCAGTCAATGAAGGAGAAGCACCACATGATCTCACTCACTTGTGAATAATAAAGAACATTGTAAACTGATGAACAAAAGGATAGATACAGAGGCAGTAAAGCATCAAACAGACTGTCAAATTATAGCAGGAAGATTAAGGAGAGATGGGGTAGATAAGAGATCAATCAAAGGAGTTGTATGCATGCATATAAGTATAACCAATGAACATAGACACTGGGAGGGGGTTGGGTATACCTGGGAGGAAGGGGGGGCAATGGGGAGATATGTATACATGTAACACAATATATATATAAATATAAAATCAGCAGGATTTATATTCTCTAAAAAAGAAAGTGAATCTGAATAATTTCATTTGTGGATCCTTTAAGAGAAACTTCTTGAAACTCCAGCAGCCCTTCATCTCACTCAACCATAATCCTTGCTGTTTTGGCATCCAGGAGTTAATAGAGACTTCTCTTCCTGGCACTGGAATATTTGGAAGGGGATTCTGATATGGGCTGGGACCCCTTGCTCCTCAGGGGGAACCTCTGCCACTGAGATATCCCTCGGTTTTAAAAACATGTTGTTATCAATTTTATATAGTGGAAGGGAGAAAGAGAGATAGAAACATTAGTGAAAAAGAATAATCAGGTCCTGGGTTTGATTCTGGACAAGAGCACATGCCTGGGTTGTGGGCTTAAACCCAATGTGGAGTATGTAGGAGACAGCCAATCAATGATTCTCTCTCATTATTGATGTTTCTATCTCTCTCCCGTTCTCCCTTTCTCTCTGAAATCAATAAAAATATTTTTTTAAAAAGAGAGAGAGAGAAAATCATCAATTGGCTGCCTCTTACAGCCCCCACACTGAAGATCGAGTCTGCAACCCAGACATGTGCCCTTACTGGGAATTGAACTGGCAGCCTCTTGGTGCATGGGACAATACTCAACCAACTCGAGCCACACCGGCAAGGAGGTCCCTCCCAATGTTTATTTGCCATTTGAGACCAGCCCATTCCATGTCTCTGTCCCTACTACCAGTCTCAATTTGGCTCCTTCTTTATATCCTTAGTTGGATGACTTCCCTTCAGCTAGATTTCAGGGGCTTCTGAATGATGGTTATTCTGTAGCTTGTGTTGGGACTCACTGCATTAGTTACCTGAAGAGAAAAAATGATGCTTTTAAAATGGTTTGACTTTTTCCCTTGAGCATCAGACAAATTGTGTTGATTAATTAATATTTTCCAAACAATAGCAATGAATTAGCTGCTGCAAATGTTCAGGCCATGGAATCAGAAATGACTCCTGTGCATCAGATTAATCTCCCCAGATAGAAGATTGAACATGAATTTCTGAGAACGAAGCTTGGAAGACAACAATCAGAGAAAGGTTAACCTTGGCTAAGCAAGTACCGCATAGGGAGCAAAAAAAGATAAAACTATGAACTCATTTCTACATTTACTCAAGTACTTATTAAGTGCATCAGTCACTGTGCTAGTGGCTCTAGAGTCTGAGATTAAGATAATATGGCCAAAGGCCCCAGAATAACTGACAGTTGTAATGGAGAAAAAAATATGTAGACAAACCTTTCTAGCCATGCACTATGTAATCGAGTTACATAGCAAGACCTTGGGAAGCACAAGAAAGAAGCACTGAAGCCTGTGCTAGGTGAGGAAAAGCATCACCAATTCTCGGAACAACACAAGTGACAGCTGGAAAGGTAGTTGGGGGAGGGGGTGTATGCCATCTAAAATTTTAGAGTCCTGGCTGGTTTGACCAGTGGTTAGAGCTTTTCCCCACAAACTGAAGGGTCACAGGTTCAATTCCAGTCAAGGGCACAATTCTACTACCTCAGTTGCAGGCTAGATCCCTGGCCCTGTGCTGGAGGGTGAGCAGGAAGCAACTAATAGATGTACCTCTCTCCTATCAGTATTTCTTTCTCCTCCTCGCCCTCCTCTTCCTTCCTTTTCACTCTCTCAAAATATCATTGGTGGAAATATCCTCAGGTGAGGATTAACAAAACAACAACAAATTTTTTGGATATTACCTTTGAACTGATAAAGTTACAGATGTATTTTGAATAGAAAAATGCCATAATCAGATTCAAATATAGAATGATCATGCAGTTTAGAGAGCCGTGCCACTCAAAGTGCAGTCCACCAACCAGCATCAATTGTTAGAAAATTTAAAATCTCAGACCCCACCCCAAATGTACTAAATCAGAATCTTCCTTTATGAATCCCAAAATGATTCATATACACATTAATGTTTGAGATGCAATCAAAGAGACATTTTCAGAGAGAAAATTGAGACTTTAGGAAGACCAGTTAGAAGGCTATGGCAACAATTTGTTAAATCATCCCTTTAAAGAGCTCTTTAACAACAATCTATCAATAGATCCATATATAGACTTCCCTTCAAAACATCCAATTGATAAGTAAAATACTCAAGCAACACTTGTGTAGAAAAGCTGAGTTTTCTCAAGTTACCTCCATTTTCCACCAGGTCAGCCAGAACCCTACAGACATAACCATAACACAAGAACCACAGATTATGTGCACTGGAATATGCAGTGCTATCTATTAAAGAATTTCAAATACAGTTTTAGCAGAAAAGAGGAGAAATCATGTTGTGATGATGAGGGTACAGAAAATGCAACTGTAGTCTTTGTCTCTCTGTTATCTCAAAGACCATGAATACTACCTTGGTAGTCGGGACTTAGAGACCCAGACGAAAATCCATTGTGACTTTTACAATTACTGATTGGGTGTTCTGAAGGAGAATGAGAGAAAGAGATCTGAAAAGAGAGTTGGGAGGGACTGTTTAGCTCGGTGTGGTCTTTAGTGAAGATAGTTTCATCTTTGATCATGAGCAATAGAGATGATGGGGTTACCCTGAGGTACTCCTTTTCATCAGAAAATAGCCTTTCTATAAAATGTGAATCTTGAAGAATTTGAAAGGAGTGTGATCTACTAGGTGCAAAGTGTGTGTATTGGGGGAGAGGGGTGGTGAAAAGGACAACAAGCAATTTAGTCTATAAATAAGCATAAGTGTACCTCATCTTTAACAATAAGGGCATTATTGAACAGGGTGTACAAATTGGACTGAGATCAAATTAAACCTATTTTAAGCCCATTCTTGAAACTTGCTATTTAAAGGAATTCTTTGTAGCATGGATAATCACTCACTAATGAAGCTTTTGTTAAATCCATAGTTCTACAAAGCTGAAGTTCCCAAACAGATGGTGATTGGAAGATCACCCCACAGATATCTGGCAGAATACAACTTGTGTGCCAGAGAACTGAGCTCTGAGAGCCCAGTGGTTTAGGAACCCACCCTCCAAAGGAAAATCCTGTCTTTGGGGGAAAGTGCATATGTAGTTAGATAAAAATAATACATATCTTGCTGTCTAAAAGAGAATTTAAGACCCAGGAGTCAAGTGAAACAGGTGGAGGACTGGTAAGGAGAGAACAGCTGGATTATTAGCCAGCATATCAGAGGTAAAGAAGACAGGGTGAGTGACAACCAAAAAAAAAAAATCTGGATATTGTACTTAAATCAGAATTTCTAGTGCTGATATCCAGAATATTTCCAAATACTGCTAATTCAATTACCTGAAAATAATCTGTGAGATATTAACTAGGTAAAGAGACATTTTGGTAGGGAACAATGTAATATACAAGAATTAGTGTTAATTGAATGGTCTTGTATATCTTACTTCTAAGTAGCCAAAAGGAGATATCCCTCCCTGCTGGAGTTCTTGAAATGCCTTCAGAGAAACAATGAAGCTTGAATTGGAAATTAAAGCATTGGGAAAGTTTGGTAATGTGGAAAAGGGGAAAAGATAAACTGAGTTAAATCCAGAGGTATGGCTATTTAAGACTACCTCTTTAAATTACCAAATGTAGCCAAAACCGATTTGGCTCAGTGGATAGAGTGTCGGCCTGCGGACCAAAGGGTCCCGGGTTTGATTCCAGTCAAGGGCATGTACTTTGGTGGTGGGCACATCCCCAGTGAAGTGCGTGCAGGAGGCAGCTGATCGATGTCTGTCTCTCTCATCAATGTTTCTAACTCTCTATCCCTCTCTCTTCCATTCAATAAAATATATTTAAATTACCAAATGCAAGTCATAAACTCTCAAATTTAAAGACGTGTCCAGCTATAAGCATGGTATAGAACTCCAAGAAAGAGCCCAGGATGAGAAAATAAAGACCACGTATGTTTCACTTCCCAAAAATTATCTAGGAGGTTTACTAAATATCCTCAGCACCTCGCACTTTCCATAAAGTAACTGAATGAGAAGGAGGTTGGGAGATACAAAAGCACCAGTTTAGTAAATCAAAAGAGAATTCAAGGTGTTAAAAAAAAAAAGTCCAAGAGATGGGCCAATGAAGGGTCAAAAAGGGGTTAAATACTGTAAAAAAAAAAAGGGGGGGGACCACTTGGATTTCAACCAAGATTCATACCAGCTATTTCTCAAAAGCTTTTAAGATTTCATGTAACTTAGCAACTGACTTATGCTTGTTTTCTGTTTAGTTTTTATCCATGTCAGTTTCACTTACTCTCAGCAAAAAAAAAAAAAAAAATGCTTAGGACTGTGCATTTACTGAGAGATGGGAGAGAAGCAATCAAAACTAAGTACATCTTTTTTGACAAGGTTGTGACAAGACAGAACAGCAAAAAAAGATGAGCATAACCCATGGACACAGACAATAGTGTGGGGAAGGTCTAGGTTGGGACAGGAGCTGGGTGAAGGGGGCAGAAAGGAGGTGGGGAGATATCTATAATATTGTCAAAAAATGGCCCAATACTTGGGGTCCTCAAAAGAAAAATTAAGGGCTGAATGCTGTCACTTGGATTCAGACATGCCCTTAGGAATATATGTCCCAGAAGAAGGCCCCACGGAGGACTTTTTTTTTTAATGCTTCAAGATTTTACTCCTCATCTACCTGAAAATCAGAACGAAACCTGGTGACTAGTCTTCATATACCCCTTACTGTATCCCACATTGAACCAAAAGGGCTGGGAAATAAATCAGGCTTTCTTAAAGTTGACTTGGGGTCCCCAAGAGAATCTTAGCTCTCTATCCCCATCAGATTCTTGTTCTCTCTTTGTAGTAAAGATAATTTGGAAATGTCATGGCCAGTAGTGAGCTCTCCCAGTTATCAGAATGACTTTCACTGGGAAGGTAGAATAACAAGAGGAGAATCCAAGATGGCGGCATAGGTGAGCAACTAAACTGCTGCCTCGCACAACAATTTCAAAACTACAACTAAAATACAGATGGACATCATCCAGAACCACAGGAAAGCTGGATGAGTAGAAATTCTACAACTAGAAGGAAAGAGAGGGGCTCACGGAGACCCAGAGGAGCTGCAAAAAGCTGAGGTATGGAATCACTTGTGGAAAGAGTAGGTGCTGGATTCCCTGGCTGGCTTCCTCTGGAAGGAGGGAGATGGGAGACTCCCAACTGTACTGAACCCCTTATCCTATGGCACTGAACCCCAGGTCCGGCTGAAACTCATACAGGGTGAGTTTGGACTGTGAAAAGGGAGAAGTGCACAAAAATTTAGGGGAGTCTCAAAAGGGCAGAAGTCTGGTGGCGCGCACAGCACTGTGTACAGAAGACAGACTGCTGATTGTGTAGCTGGCTTTCACTAGTGAGTGGGAGACAGATCCTCCCAACTGCGCCACTTCTAACTCCACTAAACCCCATTTTCTAGCGAAACCCTGGGGACCCAGACTCATATGGTCAGGAGCACAGGGGACAAAAATCATACATCTATGGATGAGGTCAATGCAGGGGGAGGTAAGGGTAGAGGGAGGGATGGGAGCCGGGTGGAGGGGAGCTATGGAGGGGAAAAAAAGAAAAACAAATGTAATAATTGGAACAATAAAGGTTTAATTTAAAAAAAAGAATCACACACCCACCACACATACACACACACACACACACACACACACACACACACACACACACACTTGACTTCTTTTTTTTACCTGATAACTGTTGTTTTTTAATTAAAATAAAATATTTGTATTTTTGAGATTAAAGCCTTTACCTATCACAACAAATATTCTGTTTGAGTAGTTACCAATATAAAATATTTCTCTTTTTTTAATTTAAATTCTTTATTGTTTAATGTACTACAAGTCTCCTTTTTCCCCCATTGATCTCTCCTGAGCCGCCCGCCAAACCCCAACACATGCCCTTCCCTCTCCCCTATCCCCCCATCTATGTCCATTAGTTATGCCTATATGCATGCATACAAGTCCTTTGGTTGATCTCTTACCTCCTCCCCCACCTCACCTCTCACCTCCCACCTTCCCTCAGGTTGGACAGTCTTGCTGCTGCCATGCTGTGGCGGTTACAGGGACAGCTCCCAGACATCATATTGTGAAATATCAGCACCACCCTGGTGGACAGCTCATAGCAGAGCCCGCTGTGGAATTTGTCCTAGAAATTTGTTTCAGTAATGTAAAGAAAGCAAACATCCACAGGAGAGATAGTCAATAATATTGTGATAATTATGTGTGGTGCCAGGTTGATACTGGAAATATTGGGAGGAACACTTTGTAAAATATATGCTTGTCTAATTACTATGCTGTACACCTGAAACCAATACAAAAAAAAGAAAAAGCAATTCCTGACTGTACTCTCAGCTCCCCTTTCACTTTGCCCTGCAACAAAGCCAAAAAGTTCTGTGACCCTTTCTTGACTTAGGGGGAGTTTCACACTTGCCCATGATGTCCTTATCACTTTTCATTTTAGAGCATTATGACCTGGAGGTAGGTAGTTATTTGTACTGGTTTAGACCTCAGTGATGCCACCAGGAATTCCATGTCCTTCCAGCATCCCATTCTTCCATTCTTAGCCTTTTGAGTTTTGTCATGTAATGGTCTCAGGATAGCTTACCTTGATCCAGGTATCACATCCACACCTAAGAAACATAGAAGGGAGAGGCATGTCCCTCCAGTAACATCTGTCTATTCTATTAAGAAAACAAGGGTTTTCCCTAAAGCATTCTAAGACTCCCATTTAGATCTGATTTGCCAGTAGTGTCAGATGACCACTTCTAGCTGCAAAAGAGACTGAGGAAATGAATATTTAGCTTTCCCATTCTTTAGAGTTAAAGGGGGAAAGGCAGAAGGAGATTAACGTATCAGCTAACATGTCTGCCATAAGCAAAAATAAATAAATATATAACCACTTCACAGTGAAGTGACTTTCTCATCTATAAAACTATAGTTCTTGCACCTATTTCATAGAGATGCTATAGGAAAAAAACAAGATGTTGGCATAAGTAAAACCTGAACTGCTGCATCCCACACAATTTCAAAACTACAGCTAAAAGACAGAATGGACATTATCCAGAACCACAGTATAGCTGGCTGACTGAAAATTCTACAACTAGAAGGAAAGATATTCACAGAAACTCAGAGGAGTACAAAAAGCTGAGGTATGGAGACACATGCGTGAAGAGGATGGGTGGCTGAGTGCCTGGCTGGCATTCTCTAGCAGGAGGGAGATGGAAATTCCTGACTGCACAGAACCCAAGTTCTGACTGCACTGAACTCCATACAGAGGGAGTCTGGATTGTCAGGAAAAGACAGGAGTACATGGAAACTCAAGAAAGCCATGAAAAGCAGAGGCCTGGAAGCACACAGAACCCCAAGCAAAAGGAATCCAAAGAAGACCACACCAAGACACATCATAATTAAAATGCAAAGAGCAAACTACAAAGAGAATATTAAAAGCAGCAAGAGAAAAACAGTTAATTACTACCAGGGAGCACCCATACAATTGTCAGCTGATTTCTCAACAAAAACTATGCAGGCCAGATGATAGTAGCAAGAAATATTTGAAGTGATGAATAGCAAGAACCTACAACCAAGTTTACTCTACCCAGCAAAGCTATCATTCAGAATTGAAAGTCAGATAAAGAGCTTCACAGATAAGAAAACACTGAAAGAGTTCATCACCACCAAACTAGTATTATATGAAATGCTGAAAGGTATTCTTTTAGAAGAGGAAGAAGAAGAAAAAGGTAAAGATAAAAATTATGAACAAAAAATACATATCTATCAACAAGTGAATCTAAAAATCAAGTGAATAGGGAGAACCCAAGATGGCGGCATAGGTAAACACCTACACTGCTGCCTCGCACAATTTCAAAACTACAACTAAAAGACAGAATGAGGGGAATCCAAGATGGCGGCATAGGTGAACACCTACTTGCTGCCTCGCACAACAATTTTAAAACTACAACTAGAAGACAGAACGGACATCATCCAGAACCATAGGAAAGCTGTCTGAGTGGAAATCCTGCAACTAGAAGGAAAGAAAAGGGCTCATGGAGACTCAGAGGAGCTGCAAAAAGCTGAGGTTCGGAGACACGTGGAGAGAGCGGGTGCCAGAGTGCCTGGCTGACTTTCTCTGGCAGGAGGGGAACAGAGACTCCCAGCTGCATTGAACCCCTTATCCTACGGCATTAAACCCCACGTCTGGCCAGGACTCATATGGGGGGAGTTCGGACTGTGAAGAGGGAGAAGTGCATGAGATCTGGGGGAGACACGAAAGGGCAGAGGCCTGGTGGCACACACAGTACTGCGCACAGAGGATGGACTGTTGGTTGTGCCGCTGGCTTTCGAGAGTGGACGGGATACAGAGCCTCCCAACTGCGCCACTTTTAGCTCCACTGAACCCTAGTTTTGGGTGAAACCCTGGGGACTCAGACTCATATGGGCCTGGAGCGCAGGGGACCTGGAAAGGCAGAGATCTAGAGACTCTGCACGAGTGCACGCACAGGGACCACTCCAGTGATTACCCAAAATCACGTGAGACCCAGGGGCCGTGGAGGACTGGGCCAACTGGAAGGCAAGGCAGCCCGTTAATCCCTGAGACTCCACCCATCCCAAGCTCAACAGAGAGGCTTTTGCAGTTTTGCAAGTCTGGTATCATAAGGCTGAATCCAACACAGAAGTTCTCCTGGCATAGTGAAAATGCCAAGACAAAGGAAGAGATCACACACAAAAGAAATGGAGGAAAACAAATGACTGGATATAGAGTTCAAAACCACATTTATAAGGCTTTTCAAGAATATCCTAGAAAAGATGGATAAAATTAGCGAGTCCTGAGAGGAGATGAAAAAGAACCAATTAGAGATAGAAAAGGACCAACTAGAAATTAAACATACACTGACTGAAGTAAAAATATTATTCAGAGACCTAACAGCAGACTAGAGGAAGGCAAGAATCAAGCCAAAAATTTGAAATATAAAGAATTAGAAAACACTCAACTGGAAAAGCAAGAAGAAAAAAGAATCCAAAAATGTGAAGATAATGTAAGCAGCCTCTGGGACACTATCAAGTGTACAAACATCAGAATTGTGGGGGTGCCAGAAGAAGAGAGAGAGCAAGATACTGAAAACCTATTTGAAGAAATAATGACTGAAAACTTCCCACATCTGGTAAAAGAAATAGACTTACAAGTCCAGGAAGCACACAGAACCCATATATAAGGAATCCAAAGAGGACTACACCAAGATACATCATAATTAAAATACCAAGAGCAAAAGACAAAGAGAGAATATTAAAAGCAGCAAGAGAAAAACAGTTAGTTACCTATAAGGGAGCACCCATCTGACTGTCAGCTGATTTCTCAACAGAAACTATGCAGGCCAGATGGGAATGGCAAGAAATATTCAATGTGATGAACAGCAAGAACCTACAACCAAGAATACTATCCAGCAAATCTATCATTCAGAATTGAAGGGCAGATAAAGACCTTCACAGATAAGAAAAAGCTAAGGGAGTTCATCAATTCCAAACCAGTATTATATGAAATGCTGAAAGGCACTCTTTAAGAAGAGGAAAAAGAAAAAGGTAAAAGATAAAAAATTATGAACAACAAATACATATCTATCAACAAATGAATCTAAAAATTAAGTGAATTAAAAATTTGATCAACATAATAAACTGGTGAATATAATAGATTCAGGAGCACAGAAAGGGAGTGGACTGGTAATTCTCAGGGAGAAAGGGGTGAGGGGGTGCAGGGAGAGACTGGACAAAAATCATACACCTATGGATGAGGTCAATGTGGGGGGAGTAAGGGTAGAGGGAAGGGTGGGAGCCGGCTGGAGGGGAGCTATGGAGGGGAAAAAGGAGAAACAAATCTAATAATCTGAATAATAAAGATATAATTTCTTAAAAAATAAATATATAAAAATAAAGTGAATAAAAAAATCTGTTGAACAGAATAAACTGAATATAATAGAATCGGGGGCATAGAAAGGGAGTGGACTGACAATTCTCAAGGGGAAAGGGGTGTGGGGTTGCGAGAAGAAACTGGACAAAAATTGTACACCTATGGATGAGGTCAGTAGCACGGAGGTAAGAGCAGAGGGTGGGGAGCTATGCGGGGGTCCGGGGGGAAGGAGGAACAATTGTAATAATCTGAACAATAAAGATTTATTAAATAAAAAAATAAATAAAGATGAAATTTTAAAAAAAACAGAGATGCTATAAAAGTTCCATAGAAGAAGAACAAAGTAGGTTGGATCTCAATAACAGATTTCAAGCTATATTACAAAGCAACTGTTCTCAAAACAGCCTGGTACTGGTATAAGAACAGACATATAGTCCAATGGAATAGAATAGAGAATCCAGATATCAACCCAAACCACTACGCTCAATTAATATTTGACAAAGGAGGCGTGAACATACAGTGGAGTCAAGACAGTCTCTTCAGCAAATGGTGTTTGGAAAATTGGACAGATACATGCAAAAAAATGAAACTAGACCACCAACTTATACCATACACAAAAAATAACTCAAAATGGATACAGCATTTAAATGTAAGACGGGAAACCATAAAAATACTAGAGGAATCCACAGGCAGCACAATCTCAGACATATGCCAAAAGAACTTCTTCACTGATACTGCTCCAAAGGCAATGGAAGCTAAAGAGAAAATAACAAATGAGACTACATTAAAATAAAAAGCTTTTGAACAGCAAAAGAAACCATCAACAAAACAACAAGAAAGCCCACTGTATGGAAGAACATATTTGCAAATGTTATCACTGATAAAGGTTTAATCTCCAACATTTACAGGGAACTTACACAACTTAATAAAAGGAAGATAAATGATCCAATAAAAAAATGGGCAATGGATCTAAATAGAATCTTTTCAAAAGAAGACAGAAGGAAGGCCAAGAGACACATGATAATTAGCTCAAAGTCACTAATTATCGGAGAGCTGAAAATCAAAAGAACAATGCAGTACCATCTCACATCTATCAGAATGGCAACCATCAACAAGTCAACAAATGACAAGTGCTAGCAAGGATGCAGAGAAAAAGGAACACTCGTGCACTGCTAGTGAAAATGCAGACTGGTGTAGACACTGTGGAGAACAGTATGGAGTTTCCTCAAAAAATGAAAAATGGAGCTCCCATTAGACCCAGTAATCCCATTTCTAGGAATATATACCAAGAAACTAGAAACATCAATCAGAAAGGATATATGCACCCTTATGTTCATAGCAGCACAATTCACCATAGCTAAGATTTGGAAACAGCCTAAATGCCCATCAGCGGATGGGTGGATTAGAAAACTATGGTACATCTACATAATGGAATACTATGCTGCTATAAAAAAGAAAGAATTCTTACCATTTGCAGCAGCATTGATGGACCTGGAGAGCATTATGTTAAGTGAAATAAGCCAGGCAATGAAAGCAAAATACCACATGATCTCACTCATTTATGAAAAATAAAGAACATTATAACCTGATGAATAAAAAGATAGATACAGAGGCAGTAAAGCACTGAACAGACTGTCAAATTACAGCAGGAAGGCTGGGGAGTTTTGGGAAGGAAGGGAAATAGATCAACCAAAGGACTTGTATGCATGCATATAGAGAAACCAATGGACACAAGACACTGGGAGCGGTGGGCGTGGAATGAGGGCATGTGGCAGGGGTTAGGGGCGGTTAGGGGAAGGTCAATGGGGAAAAAAGGAGATATATGTACTAATATATGTAATATTTTAAACAATAAAAATATTTTTTAAATGAAAGGGGAACACACACACACACAAAAAGTTCCATGATATGGTTTCCATAGGACACAGGACACAAGGCACACCATATCCCAGGACAAGCACTGAATATCCCATTGTTGTTCAAACAAAACTCTGGGTTGCAATGTGATACTAATGTCTATGAATAACTTTTGAGACAACAAAGGTGCACATCAATATAAAAGTAATAGGAAGCTTAAGTCTTCATGACCTCAGAGTACAAAACAATTTCTTCTTTAAAAGGTTGACAAATTTGATTATATTAAAGTTTAAATTATCCGTAATTCATAGAAGAGAAGCTGGGACTCAGAGAGGTTAGATAACTTGCCCAAGATTACATAGTTAATATTTGTGACAATAACTGCCATGTATAGAACACCTAGTATACATTACATTTAATCCCACAACCATCTAGCAAAATAGATAGCACTATTCTCACTAATATAACCTAGCTTGTAGATCAGGAGAACCAGAATTGGAACCCAGGGCTATCTAATGCTAAAGCTCTACCTGCTCTGCCTTAATGAGGTATGTATTAGCCCTTCTGCCATCCAGAACGATCAGAAAAAAAAAATGTTCAGGCAGATCAATTCTGTGACATATCCTTTCAAGAAACAAATCAAACCACTGCAGATCATCGGAAAGGAAAGGGTTATCTAGCATAACCTATGAGGCAAAAATGTTGACACACCTTTGCCCTAAAAAACCTGCAAATGAACTGGGCTTTCAATTCTGGGGTCCATCCAGCCACCACCAATTTTTGTCCAACTCCTCAGCTGACCTGCAGGTCCTTTCACTCCCTCAGAAAAAATCCTTTTCCTCCAAAGACACTCCCCATCCACTCTGTTGTAGCACCTGAGACACCACATTGTGGTGGCCTTGAAAAGTGAACACATCTTTGGAGATGTTATTCATGCTCAGAGTATATTAAAACTGACTTTAGTGCATTCCCTTTTTAACAAACAGTTCACTAAGAACAAAAGGAGATGGAGCCTCATGTTGGTTACATATTTTGAAAGGAAGTGGGGAGCTAGATTAGGTAAAATGGAAAGAGCACTGGATTAAGAGTCCAGAGCTTGGGGTTCTGATTACAGCCATGCTTCTCCACTCATTGGTTGACTAGATAAGTCTTTTTTTTTTAAGCAGACTCATGCTTGTATTTTTTAAAAGGGGTGCTACCATGATTGCTTCACACAAGTATGATCTAAGATAATGATGACACCGATTCCAAAGAGCAAGGGTGGTAAAAAGGTTTCATGGCTCACAGACTGAAAAGCTTGGTTTCAGAAAAGTCTGAGAGGGATTGCAAGTGGCAGGAGAGACATGAAATTTAAGGGACCTTACAGTACAGGCACGGTTGCTGGGTCATCAGCACCTTGAAATGTTTCTTATGGTGACTCGATGTTGAGAATATTTGTCATCTGGGGAGAAGCGAGCAGGATGGGCCAAGCAGGTCTGTTGTCCCATAGGATCAAACTTCTTCAGGATAGAGACTGGGTCTCCCTGTTCATTGAGGTAATACTGAAGAAACATGATCTCGCTGAAATAGGCGGTTCCAATTCCATCTGCACTTCTCTGTCTACTGAGGGCCTCCTAGGTAAGTCTTTTCAGCTGCATGAATCTCAGAGTCTTTTAAATCTCAGACATTGAAGAGGCAGGAAGCAGGTCTGAAAAGACAGTTTTGTGAAAGAGGCATAAGAATATTGCTTAGTCACTAGATATTTTGAGGTCTCTGAGTGAAATTCAGGGCCAATACCTTGGGGCAGCCAGTTAGAAGGTAGAGGTAGGTGGCTGGAGATGCAATGCAATCAACACACACTGAGAAATCCAGGAAGACTATATCCCCCTTGGATTTCTCAGTAGAGGAGAAAATGGAAGTCTTATCTTTGCAGACATCCATCCCCATACTATCCTTTCTTGTAGTAATATGAGTGGCCATGTTTCCTTTACTAGGGGGAAAAAATGCTCTTAACTAAAAACCATTTCTGAACAGCCTATTTGTTGGTATGTCCAATGGAAGGAAGCTTCTTTATTCAGTTAACAGATTGAAGCCAGCATCAGCTTTATGCCAGGCACTATTGGAGATACAGAGAAGTCTAGAAGAAATCTATGCATCAAGCTCAATGCTAGGAGTTTCATATCCATTGTCTCATTAGAGTTTTAGAGGTCACTATTGCAAAGTGAAGAGGAACAAACTGCCCTGAGAAATTCAGATGAGAGCAATAATCATAACACTTAATACATATTAAGTGTTTACCATGTGGCAGTACTGTTCTAAGCATTTTGCATGCATTAGCTTGTGGACATAATGTGCTATGGAGAGGTCTCTTCATTTCTTCCCTCCCTTACTTAGTTTTCCTACTCATTGTGGCTTCTATTTCCTGAGTTTCTATCCTATGCCATGTGGGGCCTCTGAGCCTGCCTTTGCTCTCAGTCCATAAAGTGATTCTGGGAAAGAGAAGAGGCCGGTCTCAATAACTGGAGAGCCCCCAGGGTACCCTTGACCCAAATGGACACTTCCAGGGAGAAGAGCAGGAAAGAACAGTTCCTCAGAGAATGGGTACATTAAGGAAGAGGCATCCCTTAGGAAGTGATCTGTCACTCATGACATTTTAAATGGAACTGGAAGAGTCAGAGGACAGAGGCGAACAGAAAGGAACCCCCTGACTAATGCCGAGAAAAATGAAACTGGATGAACTCCTCCCAATGTTTCTCTGACTCCCTGGCTTCCACCCTACAGCTTCAGGAACCAAGTGGAGACCTCAGCCTGGCTCAACACAAGGACTCCAAGTTTTAAGCTCAATCAGATTCTCCATTTGCTGCTTGACCCTTGATCTCTAAGTAGTGTCTACACAACCTCAAAACAACTTATCAGTTGAAACTGAAAATTCAGCCAGTCATTACCTAGAGATCTGTGCTCCAAATCTTTGGACTAGTTTGAAAGGATGCTTTTATTGGATTGATTAAAATGACCAGATGTTTTCCTTTCATTTTGGCATGGCCTTGGGTATATATATGGTTATGGCACTAGAGCCTGAGGGAAGGAAGAATGACAAATGAATGTGCATTTTTAAAACCCAGAGTTTGATGGCCTGCATTAAATTAAAATGAGTACACTAGGTTTCTGCAAACCAAATCTACGGAAAGAAACTCCTCCCTGGTGACATACCCTCTATTAATAACAAGTATAATTCACAAGGCACTTTGCAGTTTATAAGGCAGTTACACATACATTATTTCCTTGAAACTCAATGCAAAATAAGATCTTATTTTTATTATTTCACAATCAAGAATCAATATTCTTTCACCCATTAGAATCACTTCCCTCTGGTATCTATATATGCATAAAAGCCAAGCAACCAGAATGGCAGAATGACCAGTGACGATGATGTGCACTGCGGCAGCCATCCAGTCCAATGGGGGCCCTAGTCAGCCCCCGTAAATGTCTGCTGCCCCTCCCCTCAGCCAGGCCCTGCCCCAATTATCCTGCCACACCCTCAATCAGCCCCACTATCAGGGGCAAGGCCAGCCAACTTCTCCCTGATGGCCCGGCCCCAATTGGCCCTCATCAGGGTAGGTCTAAAGGACCTTACCTGTGCACAAATTTGTGCACCAGGCCTCTAGTAACCTATATAAATTTTGGCCTTCTTGACTTGTATGCATGCATATAAGCATAACCAATGGGCACAAGACACTGGGGGGTTAGAGCATGCATGGGAGTGGGGGGGAGGTAATGGGAAAATATGTACACATGTAATATATTAATAAAAATAAAATAAATAAATAAATAAATAAATAAATAAATAAATGTTGGCCTTCTTGTGCCTGTCTATCATCAGCTCAACTCTTGGGATCTGAGATTCTGGGATCATTCAAATCCAAAAGAAAGCAAATCTCACTTCAGAAAATATTTTACAAAAATTTGTAATCAAGATGACACAGTAAGGTCAAATTTGGGTGGACCTCTCTTCTCCCACATGTAGATAATATGGATTTTAGAAAACATTTAAACATAAATAGCTTGACTTGAAAACCAGATAAACACTCCCATGTGCTATAAAGAAATAGAAAAACAAAGGGTGACAGTGAGCAGGATTGAATAGGACTGGGGTCTCAGGGCAGACAGTAGCAGCTGGGGACTCCACTCCTGAAGATAGTGGGCACACAGTGTTCTTTGTGAGACTGAGGACCACATCTGGGTTTATCCCTAACGCTGCAAGCAGAGTGTTGCCCCCTTATTTCCCAACTCCCTCCACTTTGTTCTTAAAAAGAGACTTTAAAAACTGGGTATAGAGTATTTTCAGAGCAGTGAAACTATGATGATGGATACATGTCATACATTTTCAAACCCATAGAATATCCATTGCCCAAAGGGAACCCTAATTACTAATTCTAATGTAAAGACTCTGGCTGATAATGATGTATTAATGTAGGTTTATCCATTTGTAGCAACTGTACCACTCTGATGGGGAATGTTAATAATGGGGAAAGCTATGCATATGAATGGGGGGTGGTCTATAGGAAATCTCTGCATTTTCCATTCAATTTTGCTGTGAACCTGAAACTTCTCTTTTTAAAAGTCTACTTTTAAAAAGTACTGCTGAGAGCTCCCTGGGGCTGTGCTTATTTTGAATGGAGTTCCGGGAGTTTCAAGTTGGCTGCAGGAGAACCCAGAGGCAGTCTCTCATAACCAGGAACTAATCAAGCCAACCACTGACCCAGCTAGGTCAAATGTTGCTTAGAGACAAATAAGATGAGACTTTCCATCTTCTTTGCTGACTACTCCACCTCTTACCAATCACTAAATATTGGAAATTCCAGGGCTGTATCTGCAGCCTCATTGGGCTCCATCTACACTCACCCCTATAACATTCTTATAACTTAAGGTTTCCCAAATTTATGCTCACAGTAGTCTTGACCTGCTACTCTGAGCTCTAATCTCATATAAATAAATTCCATGAAGACAGAGACTCTGTCTTAATTCATCTGTGCATTCCTCATGGTATCTAGGGCAAGACTGAGACAGTGGCCTCAGTGAGAGGTGCTGCATTAAATTCTCTGCCTCCTAAACCCAAAGGCAAGAGTGGAGATTGGTCATGCAATCTAGAAAGTTCAGGACTCATTTCTCTGGGCTGTAGTTTCATTTTCATGATGCCCATGGGTGATGTGTCCTCATGGCATTCCTAAAAAGTCTGTCCACCTTTGCTCCCACGTGAATGCCATGTTTATCCCAACCTTGACCACAATACCATCACCAACACAATTAGGAGAATTGGGACTTTCAGATTTCACACAACTAGAAACAAAAACAACAGAAATCATTCAGCTCAATCAGAATCATTTCTAGAATAAATCCAAAAAGGGTCCTGGGATAAGATATAAAGGATGAAGCAGAGACAGTTGGTGTAACTTACAACTGGAACAGTTACCCATTGTGGTTGGTAGCTGCTAAAAGAACCTCCAATCATCTCCCCTGTCTGTTTTTCACACTTTCGTGTAATCACCTGAGTATGGATGGATTTGTTGACTCACTTTGAATAACTAGAATGTGGCATAAATAACAGTATGTCATTTCCAATTATCAAAAGACTAATGCTTTCTTTGGGGGCTCTCTTTTGCTCTCTCAGCCAACTGCCACATGGCAAGGCACGCCTGTGGTATGGACCTGAGGCCTGCCAACAGCTATACCAATAAACGTAAAGCAGATCCTCCCCAAGTTTAACCTTGAGCTCTAGCTGACAACTTGACTGCAATAAGGGACCTTGAGCCAGAATTGCTGGCTAAACTTTTCCCAGATTCCTGACCCACTTAGAAATTGTCAGATAATAAATGTTTGCTATTTCCAGCTGCTATATTTTGGGGTGGTTTATAATGCAGCAATAGATCACTAATATTCCAATTTTAACATGCATTGACCCCACAAGCTCTGAATTCCAATTTAACTGTTTCCCACAGTTGTTCAGGATGTTACATACACATTCAACTATTCCACATACATTCGAATTCAGTCATTTGTGCATATGTTGGTATTTCATTCACATCTAGATGCTACACATCAAAGATTCATTTAAATGTACAAAAGATTTTAGATGCTGCCTTGCCCCAGGGGAAAGTAGTCTGAAGCAAATCTTATGTGTCAACACTTTACTACCAATATAATCCCAGGGCTATCATGATTAGGGGAAAAAAGGAAGAAAGGTCAGGAAGGACGAGACAAATACTAGGTGGTATGTTACAGATCTGGCTACAGCTTCACAAAACAACACAGCCACTTGCTTAGTCACACCGGAGAAAGGCCATATGGAGTCATGGCACCTGGAATGATCCATTAGGGGGAGTGAGAGAGTCATTTATTTGTTGGTTCTGTCCTGTCTCCTGTCTCTCCTTGATCAGATTTCTTCCAATGGGATGTTAAAACCACCCTTCACTTCCAGGTGGTGTTATCTAGCTCCTCCCAGCCGCCACTGGGGAAACCAGTCTGATGGTGTGGTCTACTGCTTCCCTAAAACCAGACAGAGAGCAGCCAAAGCCTCTGCATGGGGGTCAGGTCACTCCTGGGCACTGGACCTGTTGTGGCTACCACCATGGCAGACGTTACAGAGACCTTGCCAAAGTCCGGTGCGCACTCAGGGGGCTTGAAACAGATGGCAGCATTAGGAGATGAGGTGACAGGGAGCAGCTGGGGTTCTTTGTTGATCAGACAGCCAAGAGCTAGAGGAGCAGGTGAGGCTGAGCAAATCGGAGGGGAGTATAAACTGGGTCTGGAACAGACCTACTCACAGGTCATCATCCACTCATTGGGAAGCTACTTTTATATTTGAATTGTATATGAATATATGCATATTCAGGTGTTATCCATATTGACTCAGATTTATTATTTGTCCCCTGAATGCTCCCATGTGAATTTGTCCCCTGAATGCTCCCTCTGAATGCAGAGAGGAGCCAACCTATACAGTTCTGCAGCTCTGAGCAGTTTTGTATCGGGGAGGCATCCTTATTTCTCGGGAGTATTCCACTTGCCCGGAAACTTAATATCCTTTAATTCCATTGTCTGGTTTCATATCATGATGTCACCAAGAGTACAGGAGATTGGGAGCTGACTCAGGATGAGATTGCAACTGTGACTGGAATTGGAGCTACAGAGGGCTCTGGAGCTGGGACCGTCCTTTAGGGTTGTCTCCAAATAAGCCAAAAGGCCCAGACTTTGTATGCCTGTGTCAGCCAGTCATCCACAGGCCACACCCTGAGAGGCATGTAACCTTGGACACAGTAGTTCCCTGCTGCCAAGAGCAGATCTCAGCAAGAGATGCCACTCTGAGTCTTTGCAGCCAGTATTCCTGGTGGCCAGAGGATGGGCTCATTAGTGCGAAAAGGGATCTCGATAGAATGCCAAGGTATCCAGTCTAGTGTGCTACCATCTGGACTAAACTTCTCATGTGAAGATTTACAACTTAATCTAACTCTGGTTTTCTTCCAAAATTAAGGAGGAATTAGATTCATCCTAGACTTTTTCCCAGAGTCAAAAAGGCTTCCAATTAGGGGCCATGAAAGATCCCCAAGACTGGTTTAGAATGATCACATGAGGCTTTTTTTTCTTTTCTTTCTTCCTTTCTTTTTTTTTGTTGTGTTTTTTGTTAGTTTTTTGTTATTGTTGTTAATCCTCAACCAAGGATATTTTTCCAATGATTTTTAGAGAGAGTGGAAGATAGGGAGACAGAGAGAGAGAAACATCAATGTGAGAGAGACACATCAATTGGTTGCATCCCGCATATACTCTGACCAGGACCTGGGACTGAGCCTACAACCGAGGTATGTGCTCTTGACCAGAATCAAACCAAAGAGTTTTCGGTCTGCTGTCCGACACTCTAACCACTGGGCAAAACCAGTTAGGGCACATGAGGCTTCTTTTTAGGCTCAGACGATTCCCTGATTCACCAGAGTAACAGCGATGGGAGCCAAACCACAGGTAACTCCAACTTCCAGTAACCTTTTCATTTACAAACACTCAGATTCAGCTTTCTTAACCTCCATGACTGGATTTTCTTGCCCTTCCTGAAGCAAAGGGCAAACCCAGCTGTTTGCTCCAGATCAAGAGAACATGGCCCTGTTGCCTCCTTGAATATAAAAAAAAAGTAGTAAGATAAAATAAAATAGTCTCACTTTAGGTCAGGAAATCTCACAACCTCTCCACCTCACTCCCACTCCAAATGTGGCCAAACCTTTTGTGATCACTCTTCTTCACCTCCCTCTATGCTGGCACTATGCTGCAGAATCCTATCTCTGTGCTCATGTGCTCAAACTGCTTACTTACCAGGCCCCCAGGGCTCCAAAGCCAGTGCTTCTCCAAGTGCAGTCTGAATGCTTTGGGTCTGACTCAATAGGGAATGGGCCCCTGTCCTGGTTTTTTTTCAGAACAGCTGTTTTGTTTGTTGTTTGTCAGCGGTGGTTTTACACACTGGTCTTTATGTAAGAGGTTTTCAGAAGTTGAAGAAAATAAGTTTGAAAATCTCTCTTCTTTTTTTTTTTTACATTTTATTGATTTTTCACAGAGAGGAAGGGATAGAGATAGCTAGAAACATCAATGAGAAAGAAACATCAATCAGCTGTCTCCTGCACACCCCCCACTGGGGATGTGCCCACAACCAAGGTAAGTATCCTTGATCAGGACCGAACCTGGGACCCTTTAGTCCACAGGCCGACGCTCTATCCACTGAGCCAAACCGGTTTCAGCTAAAAATCTCTCTTCTTATTCAACATTCAAGTGTTTAACATGAATGACCTCAATATGATTCCATTTCAGTAACTAGGGTCCTCTTTCAGAGCACACACTCCCATCTAACACTTACTACTTTCCCACTTGAACTTAAAAAAAAAAATGGGCCTTAGCAGTATCTAGCTGGCATTATGTAATCTTTTCTTTTTCCATCCTGTTCCCTTTACAGTGCGATCTATTATAATAAGCAGTACTTGCTTACCGTCTACATTTATGGCATAATGTTTTGGTCTTAAATAAATACATTTCAATTCTTTAAATGAACAAACTGAAAGAAAACTATTAAATCATAGAGGAGGTGCATAAAGTTATGGCAAAGACCATGAAGATGATACAGGGATGAATGCATCCTCTGTGGGCAGTTATCTCTTGCTGGGTATCCATCTGTGGTCTATCAGCACCATCATCCAAACAGCACAGCGAGAGTTCTTCACCTTATTGTGCGTAAGAACCAGAGAATCTAATTCAATGTGTTGAATATGAGGTCCAGGAATCTACATTCTTAACTGGCACCTCAGCTTACTCTGGTGTTTGATGATCCCTGCCCCAGAATATGAATTCTCCAGTCCACCAGACCAGAGCCTCTTAAGGACAAAAATCATGTCTCACTCATACTTAGCTATGTCAGGCACATAATCAGCTCTCAAATAAATGTTTGGGGAATAGTGCCAGGCAGATAGGGCAGAAAATCCATGAAATCAGAAATGTCAAGGCCTTTCCATTATACAAATAGGTAATTAAGCTCAGGGACATTGAATTCCTTGTGTTCGACCCTTGGCTAGTGAACAGCAGAGACACATTGAAGGCCAAATATCTGGGCTTCTGGTCAGCGTTCTTTCTTCAGAGTCCTAGACCACTGCCTCTGGGGTTGGCAGGCCTCCCAGAACTGGAGCCAGAGTTGACAAGAACTTAGAAGATCCTGGGCATATATTCAGTTAGTTTGATCCATTTCATTCCAATGTAAATGTAAGTCCTGAATTTTGCAAAAGTATAAAGAAGACTAAGTAAGAAATCTGGGTAGGGTCTGCATAACTGAAGGAAAAAGAACAAGCAAGTCTTTTCTAAGGAGTCAGTTGCAACCTCTTTAAATGCAGATGCCAGGCCTAAATGCACCCTGGAAACAAATGAATAAAACGCTTTAGTCACATAAGAAAGTTGTACCCCTCCCCACTGTGGAGAATGTGAGGGCCTAGCTGGCCATCTTCATGTCCCTTATGTTATTGCCACAATAAAAAGGTTTGCTCCAGATGAAGAGAACACTGGCCTGTGAGAAATGATGGCATGGGAGCAACCCAATGGATTCAAAAGAGAACAAAAATTTTATAGGAAGGAACATTTCAGCAGCCCAATTAAGAATAGTGGACCAGGAATTAGAGATGAACCCACTTGTCAAAAGATAAATAAGAACAGATATGAAGAACTGACATGCTATTCCTAATCTATGATCTTTAGTACACTAATAGGAAAAACTATAGTAACAAGTCTTACTCTGAAATGCGGCCTAGCTTCCCCTGTCTTATAAGAAAAAATCTTGGTTCTGCACAGCATGAGCTGAAATGGGCTGGAGAAAGCGACAAGCATGAAGCAAAGTGGAACTGAGGTTCCCCATTCCTATGCAAAGAAGCACATGGAGTGGGTGTGGGAGAAGCCAAAGTCAAGTGAAAGGCTCCCAAGAACAGTGATCAGGTGCAGGAGGCAGGAGTGGGAGCCAATCTCTGAGGCTCTGGTATGATCTGCAGGGAGACTTGAGGCCTCCAGTGGTTACCACAGGCTGTGGTCTGGGCCAGCCATTCCATACACCATGCTAGTTCACCCAGGTATAGCGAATCACTTGGCACACCAGCAAAACTGAGTGGAATGTTACTTGTATTTGACTTTTTATCAGAGACCTGGCAGGAAATGGGTGACTCCAACTCCAATCTGCTCTCTCCTCTTTTTGCCCTCCAAGTGAATATCTTTTATTACACTAAATCTAGTAATCAATTGTCACCATGTAAATGTATCACAATATTATTGACTACATATTCTCCTTCACCGTTTTTACCCTCATGCCGCTCCTCTCACAAGAACCAAGACCTAGTAAAATGAATATTATAATTATCTTTAGTCTCAATTTAAGGAAGCTCAATTTAAGATTCAATATGGTGGTGGAATAAGTGAATGTTACATTCACTTCTGCCCAGGACCAAACTGGAATTACAACTAAATTATAGAACAATAATCCTAAATAACCAACAAAGGACTAGAAGAAAAGTCTTATGACCAAGGATTTATAGAAGAAACCACATCAATACTGGTAGGAAGGGTGAAGATGGGAAAAGGGCTGGCCCCACTTAGATGGGTGGTGGCTGAGATTCCAGAGGGATAGTTCAACTGCAGGGGGTTTCCCTTGTGAAGTGTGGGGTCTCAACCCCAAGCTGGGATCCCCAGCCCAGAGTACCAACTCACAAAGCCCAAAGTGAGTATAAGGAAAAAAAAAAAAAGATCAGAGCAGAAATGTTAAAAATAGAGTAAAAAAAAAAAAACAAAAGAGTATACTATATATGTCCCCACTGACCTCTTCTAGCTCCCTACTCCCTACCCTCTACCCCAACCCACCTATCCACCTTCCCACTTCCCCACTCCATCTCAGGCCTTCACCACCCTATTATCTGTGTCCATGGGTTATGCAAATATGCATACAAATTCTTTGGCTGATTTGGTTAATTTCTTTCCACCCACCCACCCTTCTCCACCTGGGTAAAAGGGGTGAATGGATTAAGCTTTTTAAAAAAATAATCATCCACACACTACAGCTTGCCAATTACCAGAGGAAAAGGGGGGTAAGGGAAGATAAGAAAGGAAATAGGGGGTGAATGGTGATGGAAGGAGACTTGAGTTGAGGTGGAGAACATACAATATAATATACAGATGATGTATTACAGAATTGTACATCTGAAACCTATATAATTTTATTAACCAATGTCACCCCAATAAATTCAATACAATTTTTTTTAAAGGAAACAGAGGTTTGCAGTTGGGTGGGGACCTTTTCTCCTCCAGGTGGCCTGCTTTCTCAGAAATGGGATAGAGCCTCCCACCTGCACGACCAGCATTGTTCCCAATGCCCCAGCCAGTGAGAGCCCTCTGGAAGTGTGGTGAGGCCCTGGAGAATGCACGTGCAATGCGCTCTGACCGCTCAAGGGTTTTTCCCTCTTGGTCTCCTGAGCCTGGCTGTTCCACTCTATTTGTCAGTAGCTTCGGACTGAAACTGACAGGCTGGTGGGGGAGCTGGAGCAGAGCAGGCTGGGAGCCCACCGGAGGGGAAGGAGAGTGGGGGGGAGGGGCCCAGGCAAGAGGAAGAACTGGGATGGAAAAATCCCAGGTGACTGTGGAAGAGATAAGAGAAAAAACATCAGAATGAAGAGAGGGAAACAAAGAGAGAAAATTTGGACAGCTGAGGAGACACAAAACATGCATAAGCCTTTATGAAAGAAAAAAAAAGAATGGACTGATGATGGCTCGTGTATTAATTATTAACAAACAAGTAGCACTAATGAATAGCATCATTAAAGGGCATTTTGTTAATATTAATGTGTAGTTATATTCTAAATAAGGGTCTAAATCAGTGATTCTAAACCTTTTTAATGCTGCGATCCTTTAAAATAAGTTCCTTATGTTGTGGTGACCCCCCAACCATAAAATTATTTTTGCTGCTACTTCATAACTGTAATTTTGCTACTGTTATGAACCGTAATGTAAATATCTGTTTTCCAGTGGTCTTAGGTGACCCTGCTGTAGAGCCTAAGACCATCGGAAAACACAGATATTTACATTACAATTCATAACAGTAGCAAGATTACAGTTATGAAGTAGCAACGAAATAATTTTATGATTGGGGGTCACCACAACATGTGGAACTGTACTAAAGGGTCACGGCATTAGAAAGGTTGAGAACCACTGCTCTAAACAATGCTCTCCCCTTGGCCAGCCAATATCCTTCCAATCTTTTAAAACCATCACCTTCACCAAAACCCCTCACAACTCTGAGTTTGTGTCTGCCATAGTCAGTATCTTTAAACAAAACACTGTTAAAAGTAATTTCTTACATTTATTTTTACTGTCTCCCTGCACTACAGCATATGCTTTACAAAGCCATGGATTTGGGGGCATTTTGTATACTGACATGAACATGTACCTGATATACCATAGGTGCTCAATAAATACTGTGTGTTGAAAAAAATACTACTACACATGAAAGAGCTGGGGGCTTCCTTCAAAGTAGGATTGTGCTCTTCAATCACATGTTTCTCTCTCTGAGGACTTGCAAGGGAGAGGACGAGAACTTCAGCTCAGCCGAGAGCTCTGCCTTTCCCTCTAAGCAGGCTTCTGGCCGCAGAGAAGCTGGAGCTGAGAGCTCCTGGCCACTACCCCGGAGCCTCTGAGCCCAGGGCAGCATCCTGCCACACCAGCACATAATCAGAGTCTCAGAATGAAAGGCTCTAACCCTCTCATTTTACAGATATAGACTTTGGATCAAGTGAGGTAGAGTGAGCTTTCCTCAGTGAACTCGAGTCCTCTTTCCTCTCTGATGATACACAGGGCTTTGTTAGTAGGTGACCCATGGCCCAGCTCTTGGCAAAATGCCAAAGAGAGAGGATACTCTGAGGCCTCACAGTTTGGGTTTTCTATGTTCTTGTCCCAATTCACAACTGCACAGGTCTGTCCTTACCCAACCTTCCTGGAACCAAGACATACGTACTCAGTGATCCATTCAGTGAGTGCATTTGGCCCAGCAGACAAAACTTCCATTTGGATTTCTCTAGGGGAGGAGGCTCTGGCAGTAGTGTTTTAGTTTTGCGGCAGCTGAGTAGAAATGTATTTTGTAGAAGAGGATAACCTTATCCAAACTCTAATATGTGTGAGTTTTGTTTTGTTTTTTTCCTAAAGAGCTTGCAAGGGTTTGAAACTTACATGACAGAGCTGAAGTTCCAATTCAATGGGAGGAAATGACTGGCCCAGCATCTCACTGTGAGTCAGGGCTTTGGGAGTACAGGTGTCCTCATTCCTGGCTCTCTGCCTGCTCATTTAACCTTCTTTCCGTTATCATCACACCTTGGGTAGAGAAGAGGCATATATACAAGAAAAATTTTAGGCAGTTTTTTCCCTAGATCCTTTCAGATCGAAGTAAGCCAAAGATATAGGAGCCGGTTCTTATCTATACTCTTTCAAATGAGTGAACCACAGCATCAGAGGTTGTCAGTAGAGAACCTGGAGCAAGAAATAAGAAGCCCAATGCTTAAAATATGCCACAATGAATTTTATTGGTTGAGCACCTAATATTTGCCAAGCATTTTCCAATTATTCATCCTCTGACACAATCCACGAGTCATAGGCTCAGAGACATTAAATACCCTGCCAAGTGTCACACAGCCGATAAGTATCAGAGCTGGCATTCAGACTGAGCACTACAGGACACTAGAGCCCACACATTTATTTGCTCCTTGAAATGCCACCTCCCTAAGATCCTAGGTGTGGTAAGCACAATGGAGAGAAGGACCAGTCTCCTGTCTTTCTTCAGGAGGATGGCTCTGGTCATGCTGAGGCTGCCCTCTCCATGAAGTCCTTTCCATCCCACATTTCCAGGTTAGGTTTTTCACATCTTCTGTTGCCATGGCATTGGGGGCTCTCAACATCATTTGAAAACCCAGAAGAGGAAAATAAGAAGACTCAAGCTCTTCGATTTGAGAGCTGACCAGTTCTTTGGAAAGATAAACTAAATCTGGTCCTTGAATCAGGATTACAAATAGGAGACAGATAATGGCACTTGTAAGCTTTGGAGTTATTTAGCTCCAAGAAGTTTAGTTCACTTTTCAGATGTGGCCTCTTTCTTCTCCACAGGCTCCAGCAGGAGCCCAAGAAAGAGATGCGACAATTCCCTGTAGGTTTGAGACTAGAGGGAGATTGATGGCCCTGAACCATGTGTCTGAACTTATTCCTTTTCATGTCTCTCATCGCTGGTACTGTCACATGTATGTGGAAATTTATGAGGGCCATGGTTTGCTCCACCAAATTTAAAAGATCAAGAAATAAACGTGCTGTAAGGTTTGTGGACTATTAGGGGTGAGAGGCATATTACTGTTTCGAATTCTGGACAGAAGCCCAGAGAGATTAAGCTACATGAAGGAGTTTCTGCTACCTGCCTTCCTAGATATTGGGACTATCTTTCTTGCTGCAGGGAGAAGCAGTTTACGCTCTCCGTCTAGAATGCTTGGAATATGTTCTATCTGTCACTCAGTCTCTTAGGTCTTTGGTTTTTCTCCATGACTCTACTTGCTCTTAGTGCGTTGGTATTTAGTAGAAAGAAAATGCCCTTTGGAATTAAGGCAGACTTGAGTTTGAAGCTCAGCTCTTCCTCCACTGAATAGATGTTTGATTTTGGACAAGTTTACTTAGTATTCTCTCAGTCTCAGAGCTGAGAACAGTCTGGATTGACCCATTCGAAAGCCACCATTCTTTGATTTCCTGTTCTAGTTTGCTTAACATACGGTGTCAAAAATTCTAGCTCCTTGCTTTATGCTTCACTATCCCCACGCTTGCATTTCGAATGTTTTTAACATTCAGGTTTGGATTCCATATCTCATATTCACAAAGTTTTTCTAGTTAGACAGTATGGTTAAAGTCTTGTGGGCCAGTTCTCAATACAGAGGGGTCTGTTGGGAGTTCTGTAACAGGAACACATAGCAATTTCCAGTGGCTAAGCTGCTCACTGATGAAAGAAAGGGAGACAGAGTCCTTGCTTTTGTAAAATGTGTTTTTTAGTAACCAATTTTTCCATTTGAAGGTGAGACAAAGGATGTTAATTATTGTTTGTTTAGTCATCTGTGAATCCGTGCTCTCAGTTCTCAGCTCTCAGCACAAATTGCAAAGGAAATTTTATTTGACATTTTCAACAGTCCTAAACTTGGGCAGCACTAAATAAAGAAGAGAAAAAAGGCCTAAAAGTGCAATAGTAGAACTTTCTACCCCAATCAGTACATTCCAAAATTGAGCACAATAGATACTAGTAAACAGGAATTCATCCTCATACTGAAACTAAACCATCTACTTACCAGTCTTGTCAAAATCAGTCTTAGCTGGAACCGGTTTGGCTCAGTGGGTAGAGCGTCGGCCTGCGGACTGAAGGGTCCCAGGTTGGATTCCGGTCGGAGGCATGTACCTTGGTTGCAGGCACATCTCCAGTGTGGGGCGTGCAGGAGGCAGCTGATCGATGTCTCTCTCTCACCGATGTTTCTGACTTTCTATTCTCCATTCCTGTCTGTAAAAAATCAATAAAATGTATTTTTTTTAAAAATCAGTCTTATAAGTGAATAGGACTTGGCAGAGGTGGAGAGGAGGAGCTAATCTTACCTAATAATAGACAAACATGTAAATTGACCATACCTCCACTAAGCCTATAGCCAATCAGAGTGAGTATGCAAATTAACCCAACAAAGATGGCAATTAATTTGCATGCATAGGCACCCAGTGCCTGTGTCCTGGAGCATCCTGGCACCCAGGTCACTCTGAGGTAGGCCCCTGTGGGACCTGAGTAACCTGTGAAGGGCCTGAGCCAGGGGGCTCCTGAGCAGGGCCAACCCTGCATCAGAGTCCAGGGGGCAGGGGAAGAGCTAGTGATCGGAGGGAGCTCGGGGTCCCCTGCTAGGCCGAAAGCCTTGGCCAGAGGTTTTCAGCCTGTGCAGGCCTGGGTAGGGGCAGAGCCAGCCATTGGAGGGAGTTGGGGGTCCCCTGCCCAGGCCTAAAGATTTGGCCAGAGGCTTTAGGCCTGGGCAGGGGTGGAGCCGGCGATCAGAAGCTATTGGCAATCAGTGTGAACTACAGAGGAAACACTTTTTCTGACTGCTTATTGGCTAAGCTCCCTGTATGCTATTGCTAATATTCTTAGTAACCTTGATAATAAGAATCCAAAAAGGTGATCTAGGGTTTTTCCATCACACTTCTGGAGAAAAAAACAAAGGTCCACTGCTGGAGAGCTAAGAAATGTCATATCCTGCAGGTTTGGCTCAGTGGATAGTGCCTCGGCCTGCAGACCACATGGCCTGGGTTCATTTGTGTTCAAGGGCATGTACCTAGATTGCAGGCTCCTCCCTGGCTGGGCCCAGGTCAGGCTCATGCAGGAGGCAACCAATCCATGTGTTCCTCTCACTTTGATGTTTCTCTCTATCTTTCCTTTTCTCTTCCACATTCTCTAAAAGCCAATAGAAACATATCCTGAGGTGAGGATAAAAAAAAAAGAAAGAAATGTCATATCCTATGAAAGACACATCTTGAAAATGCCTAAAGAAAGTTGTCATTTTTTCATGGTGAAGGGACTGGAGTTCGTGTTGATGAAACCATCTTGGTGGCTGTGGTGATTGGCAGTGGCTGCACCAGCGGGGTAATGGGGCTGGTGCCTTCCCCTGATCAGCCCTGTCGCCTCCCACAAAGAGAGGCCAGACTGTGGCTTAGGGAGCAGGCCTAAGCCATCAGTAAGACATCCCCTGAGGGCTCCCAGTATGTGAAAGGGGGCAGGTTGGGCTGAGGGACTCCCCACCCCCAGTGCACGAATTTACACTGAGCCCCTAGTAGCCTAATAATTCAGGAATAGAAAGTTTTCACAAAGCCTTCAGTACCCAACAGGCTTGAGTCAAAATCCTTAAAATCCTAAAGATCTCAGGGATTTGGGGAGAAAAAGGAGGTAATAGATTTGGGGTTTCTTTTAGGAGTGATGAAAATGTTTGGAAATTGTGCTGATGATTGCATAATTGTGAATATAACAAAAACCATTGAATTGTACATTTTAATATTTTTTTATATTTTATTAATTTTTTACAGAGAGGAAGAGAGAGGGATAGAAAGTTAGAACATCTATGAGAGACATCAATCAGCCGCCTCCTGCACGCCCCCTACTGGGAATGTGCCTGCCCAAGATACATGCCCTTGACTGGAATCGAATCTGGGACCTTTCAGTATGCAGGCTGACACTCTATCCACTGAGCCAAACCAGTTTCGGCTGAGTTGTATATTTTTAAATGGTTGGAGTATATGGTATTTGAATTATATCTCTTTAAAGCTGCTTTAAAAATCCATAAACACCTAATTGTTTTATTACAAATGGAAAAATACCTTAAAATGCTGTTGTGAAGACTGGGTGACTGTAGTGAAGTGATTAGCACTGGTTTACAGTAAATGCTTAGTTAGTAGAAGCTATTATTGTCAGAATAACAGTAGTAATAATAACTATGATACAGAAGGTAGTATCATCATTCATAATTCCTATATGTTTCTGAGTCCATTGTGGCCCCAAATTTCCTTTTGTCTCTAGATTATTACCTATACCATTCATTTGAAAATTTTAAAAGTAATGACATACATTTTTGATAGCTCTTACATTGTTGTCTAGTGCAATTATTCCTATATTCTATTCAGTTTTATAGTTAAAAGTAGCTTTTTGCTTGTTGATTTCATCTTTCAACCTAGACAATGAAACCCCAAGGACAGAGAAAGAATCTCAGTGCTCCTCACAACAAAACTTGCACTTGGGAGGTGCTCAATATGATTTCCTGACTGGGCTTTATTATTGGATCTGTTTTGAGTATGAAATTAATCTCTTTAAAGCTCTTTTGTCCCTCAGTTCCCCTACTTGTTCTTTCTTTTCTAATTTGCATCTGGTAGCCTATCAATCTCATCAATGTGCAAGTGTGAATAATTAGCCTTTAAAAATGGCTTCCTCCACCTTCTTACCACACTTGTGAGGCAGACAACACCCCAGAGCTAACAGGAAGAAATTATTGTTCCAGCTGACAAATTGTCAGACAATCTTGCAGAGAAAAATAAACATGATATCTTTTCGATATGTTCCTTTGAAGAAGATTAATATATGTGTTCCTCAGAAACTCTTTATAGTCAGAATCTTGTTCCTCAAAACTGGCTTCCAAAGAGAAACAGGGTCTTGCTACTTGGTAAATATCCCCTTCACTATTGGCATCTTGTTCTATGCAACTAAAGGACATATTTCCTACCAAAACAAAGAAAAACTACACACATCAAGTAATTAAATTAGCAAATGAGGCTTGGCACCTAGAGGAAATAGAACCAGCGATGATTAAGAATGAATCTAAATAGCTAACAAAACAGAATTCACAAACTGGCAGAAAATGTCTCCTCACTACTGCCACCTTACGTAATCTGGCACATGTGGCTAGGAATGGCAGGAGAGAGTGAAAGAGCTGTTAGCCTAAGAAACTCAGTAGATTGGTTTGAGGTACTGCTTGTAGGGTTCAACAGCAGGTCAAGTGAGCACTCTAACTTTGACAAGTGACCTAGACTCAGCTCCTAACCAGCCACTGAGTATATTAGAATGCTTTTAACTGCAAGCAACAAACATCCCTGCTCAACCAATAAAGAACTTGATTATCTCATATAACAGGAAGGCCAGAAGAAATGCCAGTTTCAGGATTGATTGATTCAGTGGCTTGGCAAAGTCACCAAGGACCACCCCCCTTCTTTTTTTTCAAATCTCTGCCCTGTCATTCATGCTGTTGGCTTTAATATTAGACCAATAGTAAGTTGGCAGCAACAATTCTCAGCATCTCATCCAGACACTTCACCATCTTTTAGGGGTAAGGAAGCCTTTTTCAGAGTCCTCACAGCTGTAACCACTGACATAGGAGAGAGAGGAATATCCTTTCCCCAATCTGTCCTACTCTTCAGCTGAGGATGAGGTTGGCTTCCCACCAGCACATGGCTACATGGGGAATAAAGAATAGATTAACACAACTGGAATTGTATTAGGAAAGAAGAGGGAATGGAAGCTGTGTAAACAACAGGCATGATCATTACACCAGCCATCTTAAGACGTAAATGGAAAGGGTTCAATGTCTATATGAGCACATAGGCAGGAATTGTATTGTTCACATACTTATGTATATAGGACTTGCTATCTCTTAGAGAAAATACAGAATATTCTTTCCCAGGAACTCTAAAGAAAAGTCAACTCATTCCAAAGATTTGGCGGCAATGAGTGGAAGTGACATGAACGTAGCTGGGGGTGGATAGGGACAAGAGGGCAATGACTAAATAAAAACACACAGACTTCTGTAAGGTTCTGAGATGTCTAAATGCCAGTGGAACTGAGGGTGGAGGAAGTGATGTGTCACTAGCTGTTTCCAGCAGCACTGTGACTGTCTTATAAATCAAAGGTGTCAGTGTGAGCGTCCCTAGCTTATTAAGTTAATGAAAGAAAAGAAAAAATATTTTTTTCAGATATAAAAGGGACCAAAGCCAAGTTCAAAGACAACAGCCAACTCAAAGCAGGATGACAAATTTCCCTTTGAATGGTCCTGGGATCACTAGCTGCACCTCCCTGATGGGCATAGTTTGACACTTTCATAGCCTGCAATGATTAGGAAACTGGAAATGCCAATGTCTTCTGATCAAAGGTTTTGTAGGGACTGTTATTATGAACTATGGGGTAGCACTCTGCAGTTAACAGAATAATGTCTCATAAATGATCATATTAATTTTTACATCTATTTGTTGTTATCCTCCTTTACAGCTCAGGAAGATCAGACTCAAAGAATGTTAAGTAACGTGTTCTAATCTTCATGGTTAGTGAAGAATTAAAAATAGACCTATGGTGGCCTTTCACAGAGATAGAATATCCATTTGTCTTTTGTTGCATAATTTGTGACATCTCTGAGGCTCTAGAGATACTTAGAGACTATCTTCCACCTTGGCCTGAAATGAGCCTGAAATTCCTACTGATAGAAATGTGCCCATTTTGCTAAGGAACTATGTCTACAAAAGGTCCATGTTCTGCCTGAGAAAGTGGAAAAGAAATGGACATCCAATTCTCTGTCATTATACTTTAGTATCCATCCATTCATTCCCTGAAATCCAAGGCTGTTTAACTCACTTTTGCATGGAAAACAGAGAGCCAGAGGTCCTAGGAAAGAAAGAGCATACTTAGACCAAAAGGAATGAGATTAGCTATGAGGAACGGGAAAGACATGCCACAAAATTCCATCTTCTTTCTAAAAGAATGAGGCAGAAAGGGTTAGATAAAAGCTTCAAGCGGCTAGAAACAGAAAAGGGAGCTTTAAAGCCCAAAGAATAGACTTAAATGGGAAATGATTACTAGCCTGGAGTAAAACCCAAAGGAATCTGAGTTAGACCCCTGGATGCTTCCTTAAGACCACAGGTTCCAATCTTTTGCACAGCTTGCCAAGGACACTGAATCAAATACTGAGAGCTCCCCAATGTAAACAGCCACAGAGTCCCAGCTCAGTTTCCGAAGACGCCCTGGGGTGCTGTCTTCGGTGCTGAAGTAGCACAGCCTGGTGCCCGGAACACGCAGGGACAGCAAGAGAGGTTCCAGGCTGCACAGAGCCCCACTTCTGATTTAGCTCTCGATTCACGTGGCCCTCACCCCTGGGATGTCTGGTTTCAAAACTGGGACAAAGTGCCTTATATCCCCACCTTTAACTTTACTCACACCACTCACATCAGTTTCTTAAAGGTACAAGAAAGGGATTTTTGGTTTTTGTTTGTTTGTTTGTTTGTTTTTCTAAATATATAGTTTTATTGTTTAAAGTATTACAAATAGTAGTACAAATGTCTCCTTTTTTCCCCCTATTGACCTCCCCCCAGCCTTCCCCACCTTCCAGTGCATACCCTCACCTGTCCCCTACCCACCCCCCAATGTCCTGTATCTATTGGTTATGCTTATATACATGCATACAAGTCCTTTGGTTGATTTCTTACAGCCACCCCCCCAACCGCCCCTGCCTTCCCATGTAGCATGACAGTCTGCTCATTGCTTCTTTGCCTCTGTATCTGTGCCTCGCGCCTCACCCCCTTCATCCCTCACCCCTGATTCTTTTCTTTAAAAACATCTTGCGGAGGAATCCAAGATGGCGGCCTAGGTAAACACCTACATTGCTGCCTCCCACAACAATTTCAAAACTACAACTAAAAGACAGAACGGACATCATCCAGAACCACAGGAAAGCTGGCTGAGTGGAAGTTCTACAGCTAGAGGGAAGGAGAGGGGTTCATGGAGACCCAGAGGAGCTGCAAAAAGCTGAGGTACGGAGACGCACACGTGGAGAGAGCAGGTGCCGGAGTACCGGGCTGGCTTTCTCTGGAGGGAGGGAAACAGAGACTCCCAATGGCATTGAACCCCTTATCCTACGACACTAAACCCCAGATCCAGCCGAAACTCATACGGGGGGAGTTTGGACTGTGAAAAGGGAGAGGTGCACGGAAATTTAGGGGAGTCGCAGAAGATCAGTTCCAGTCCCACACGCGCACGGCGCTGCGCGGAGGACAGACTGCTGATTGTGCCGCTGGCTTTCGCGACTGGGCGGGAGACAGACCCTCCCAACTGTGCAACTTCTGAGTCCACTGAGCCCCTGTTTCGGGCAAAACCCTGGGGACCTAGACTCTTGTGGTCCTGGTGCGCAGGGGAGCTGGAAAGGCAGCGGTTAGAGGCACCGCGGGCGCGCTCACAAGGACGGCTCCAGCCATTACCCAGTCACGTGAGACTCAGGGGCCGTGGAGAGCAGGGCCGACTGGAAGGCAAGGCGGTCCCTTAAGCCCTGAGACTCCACCCCTCCCAAGCTCAACAGAGGCTTCTGCGGCTTTGCGTCTGCTATCATAAGGCTGAATCCAACACAGAAGTTTCCCCGGCATAGTGAAAATGCCAAGACAAGGGAAGGGATCACAAACAAAAGAAATGGAGGGAAAAAAATGACTGGATATAGAGTTCAAAACCACGCTTATAAGGTTTTTCAAGAATATGCTAGAAAAGATGGATAAATTTAGTGAGACCCAAGAGGAGATGAAAAAGGACCAAATAGAAATTAAACATACACTGACTGAAATAAAAAATATTATACAGAGTCCTAACAGCAGACTAGAGAAAGGCAAGAATCAAGTAAAAAATTTGAAATATAAAGAAGCAGACAACATTCAACTGGAAAAGCAAGAAGAGAAAAGAATCCAAAAATGTGAACATAATGTAAGGAGACTCTGGGACAGCTTTAAGCGTACCAACATCAGAATTGTGGGGGTGCCAGAAGAAGAGAGAGAGCAAGATACTGAAAACCTATTTCAAAAAATAATGACTGAAAACTTCCCACATCTGGTAAAAGAAATAGACTTACAAGTCCAGGAAGCACACAGAACCCCATATAAAAGGAATCCAAAGAGGACCACACCAAGACACATCATAATTAAAATACCAAGAGCAAAAGAGAAAGAGAGAATATTAAAAGCAGCAAGAGAAAAACAGTTTATTACCTACAAGGGAGCACCCATACGACTGTCAGCTGATTTCTCAACAGAAACGATGCAGGCCAGACGGGAGTGGCAAGAAATATTCAACGTGATGAATAGCAAGAACCTACAACCAAGAATAATCTATCCAGCAAAGCTAACATTCAGAATTGAAGGGCAGATAAAGAGCTTCACAGATAAGAAAAAGCTAAAGGAGTTCATCAACTCCAAACCAGAATTATATGAAATGCTGAAAGGTACTCTTTTAGAAGAGGAAGAAGAAAAAGGTAAAAGCCAAAAAATTATGAACAACAAATACATATCTATCAACAAGTGAATCTAAAAATTAAGTGAATTAAAAATTTGATCAACAGAATAAACTGGTGAATATAATAGAATCAGGAGCACAGAAAGGGAGTGGACTGATAATTCTCAGGGGGGAAGGGGTGAGGGGTGTACAGGGAGAGACTGGACAAAAATCATACACCTATGGATGAAATCAATAGGAGGGAGCTAAGGGGAGAGGGAGGGGTGGGAGCTGGGTGGAGGGATGCTATGGAGGGGAAAAAAGAGAAACAAATGTAATAATCTGAATAATAAAGATTTAATTTAAAAAAAAGAAAAAAAAAACATCTTGCCTTTGTAGGCTAGAAATAAACTTATAAGAACAAATTTGAGTCCCAACTTCAATGTCCAATAGTTAATGAGTCCCAGTTTCAATGTCAAACAGTTCCTTATGTGTACACGTCAGCAATGGTATCTGGATGGTGAACAAATGGTGGCAATGCAGGTCCAACCCTCTCTGGTTTGGTCCTAGGCAACCTGTAGCGACATACAGCTACTGACTGATCGCATGGCAAGGCGTCGTCCACATCTTTCATCTCTAGATTGTTTCTCCTCTTGTCTTCGTGGTTGGAGCAGACCTGTCAGTTCCTCTCTGCTGCAGAAGTCCACTTGGTCTTGGAGTTGTTTTCTTTTTCTTCTTCCTCTTCTAAAAGAGTACCTTTCCGCATTTCATATAATACTGGTTTGGAGTTGATGAACTCCTTTAGCTTTTTCTTAACTGTGAAGCTCTTTATCTGCCCTTCAATTCTGAATGATAGCTTTGCTGGATAGAGTATTCTTGGTTGTAGGTTCTTGCTAGTCATCAAGTTGAAAATTTCTTGCCATTCCCATCTAGCCTGTATCGTTTCTGTTGAGAAATCAGCTGACAATCATATGGGTGCTCCCTTGTAGGTAATTAATTGTTTTCTCTTGCTGCTTTTAATATTCTCTCTTTGTCTTTTGCTCTTGGTGTAGTCCTTTTTTGATTCCTTTTATATGGGGTTCTGTGTGCTTCCTGGACTTGTAAGTCCATTTCTTTTACCAGATGTGGGAAGTTTTCAGTCATTATTTCTTCAAATAGGTTTTCAG
>JAAGEH010000014.1:16775655-16791193 GCA_011751065.1 Lasiurus cinereus
TTGGTACCCCAAAGCTGAATGAGCAATTCAGGGACGCATTTGGAGGTATTAAAAAGTCAACTTCAGCCTGGCTGGAATAACCCAATGGTTGAGCATCAACCTATGAACCAAAAGGTCACAGTTTGATTCCTGGTCAGGGGACATGCCTGGGTTTTGGGCTTGGTCCCAGTATGGGGTGTGCAAGAGGCAGACAATCAATGATTCTCACTCATCATTGATGTTTCTATTTCTCTCTCCTTTTCCCTTCCTCTCTGAAATCAATAAAAATATATTTTAAAAAAAATTTTAAAGTGAACTTCTTCCTCAAAGCTAATGAATCCCAGGCTCTGCCCTATTCTATTCCCAACAGATTATGTCCGGAAAGCCAAGACCACAAAGACTATCTCATCTCACTCTATCAGGCTAAATGATGCTGTCCTCAACCATGGAAGTCTACAGAAACATCACCCTTTCATGATAAAAAGCTAAGCATTTGCACTAGAATGCTTTAAAGACCCTGACACAATCCCCATCAACAAATACAAGTGTTGCCTTAGCAGGAAGCGAGATCACAATCCCAAAAGATTAAATCTGGCTTCACAAGGGGGAACTAATCTTAGCAAAAGCCACATTTTCTCAAATTCATCTCTTTGGAGGTTGCAATGTTTAAAAGTAAATTTCCTCCCACCACTAAAACTCCCTGGGTGGAAATAGCCTCTGGAAGAATGGAAACCCAGTTCCCTCTGCAGCAATGCAGTCTGCCTCCCCAGCTCAGAAATGTGCTGTGTTCAGCATTTCTGTGCTGATGCAGCATCCATGGTCAAAAAGGCGGGCGGCTGCAGCAGCCGCAGCAGCAGTTGCTCTAGGGGGTGGAAATCAGATTGCACCATTTCTACCTCATTTGGCAGCAGAAGCACCGAGTCACCAGGAAGATGAGGTCCTAGTCTAGAAGCGGCTGGGTTATGTCACTCTCAAGGTGGTGAGTAAAATGGCTATTAGGTTTTTGTGCTATTTCCCATAGTGCAGATTCTGGGTATAAGAGGATGCATGTGTATCTGATCTGTGTGCCTGTGTCTGTGTCTGTGTCTGTGTGTGCTTGTGGATGTGTGATTGTACACGTGTATGGACACTCATATTTTCACTGAGCAGCAGTACTTGGAAAGCTGTGAGTGGAATAAATAATAGGAGTAGTGTCATGAAGCTGGAGGGGGTCAGAAATATGCATTCCAAGCCTCTTGTTTCACAGAAGAGGATCTTGAGGTTCAGAGAAGTGAAACCTTTCACTTGGGATTATGAGCCAATAAATGGGCAGGTCTTAGACCCAGGGTCATGATTCCCAGTCAGGATCCTTCCCATCATCACTCTACATGAGGATGAGATAACAGGCTCTATGCCAAGTGACCTGTATGCCTGGAAATAGACTGAAACCTGCAGCCACAGCATTAGTGTCACTGAGACACTTCTCGATGTTTCCAGTAAACATAGGAAGCCATTTCTAACTGATTGCAACCTAGGGACAACTGCAAAACAGCAGCATGTTCGTGCTATAAATTGCTCCAGTCCTAATGGTTACCTTGTCCCTCCAGGTTATTCTTTGGGTCACACGGCAAACAAAGGGTATGCAGCACCGCAAATCTTCCCAGCAGGGTCAAGTGTGCTGCTGATAGGCTGGAAAGTATGCTTCATCAATAATATCCACCTCTGCTAGGAACAAATATTTGCTGAGTACCATCCATATGCCAGGCAGTGTGCAAGCCACCATCCCATTCTTTATCCCAGTTCTCACTACAGCTTCGTGAAGCATTTATATCCATACCTGACAAATAAAACTGACGCTGGGTGAGGTTAAAAAGATAGGTGAGCTATTTTCTGTCTTTGAAAAATTCCTAGTTCTCTAAGAACCGTGGTTTTTAAAATAATTATTTTTCTCCTTACCAGAATGACCATTACCCTTAAATTGGAAGGCAATGTTCTCTCCTTAATGAAAATCAATTATTTGCAACATTCTGGATCAAATGTGTAGGCCGAGTAGGGATAATGACGTTGAACATTTGTAGACTTTGTACTCTAAATTAGGCATTGTATGGGCCTCTTGAGTTTCCTCAGGTTTTTCTGCCATTTTTCTGGGTTCTGGTTCCAGGTAAGATTGCAGAATATGCTTAGGAACCTGGACTATTTCATGTAGCTCTACCCCTAATTGCGTAACATGGAATCAGTCACTCTACTTCTCCGAGTCTTGGTCTACTTTGGTGATAAACTGACTACTAAGACAAACTGATCCCTCTCCTCCCTTTGAGCATTGGCGTGTTTGTGTTCATTCACGCAATTATTCAGAAGTTTCTTGAGTTCCCATGATGTAGTGCTTTGTGCTGGAAGGAACTTTTGAGATAACTTCTTTCAGCTCCAAGACTGGGGTGATTATTTGCCAACAGAGTTCTAGTCAAGCCTCATCAAGATGCTGTTAAACACGCTTTTTGTGAACTATGTATGCTTTACCTTGAATCTCCCTCAAGTTCTAAAGGATATTAAAGGATTTGAATGTTCTTTCCTCTTGTTCTTTTCTATAGTAACATGCATTGAGTAATTAACCAGTAAAATACAGTGCCAGGCACTGTGCTAAGCAGTTTTCATGCATTTTGTCATTTAACCCAGACAGTAATTCTATTCAGTAGGTAATATGATTAGCCCTGATTTACTAATGAAGAAATTGGCAACCTGACCAAAATTGTGCAGTTAAAAGGTGATGTTTGGGATGATGAAAACGTTCTAGAAATGGGTAATGGTGGTGGATGTATAACATGATGAATGTACTTAATGCCATTGAAATGTTCAATTTATAATGGTTTTATGTTATGTCTATTTTACCATCATGATTTTAAAAAGTGGTGGTGTCTTAAACCTGGGTAGCATGCAACTACAAAACCTTCTGCTGATAACAGTGCTCACGCATCCCTGCCACAGACAGGACTCAGAAAGAAAAGTGTCTCCTCTATAATGGAGGGCTTAGGATTTTTTTTAACTTCTTTAAGAAGAAAAAAAGCACACAAATCATGCCCACAAATGGAGAAAGTCCCTCTTTGTATGTTGAAGGTCAGCAGTAGCCTATTCTGAATTGTGATCAGATCCCCAAGCCTGGAAGAGTCAGAAATCATTTCTATCTTTCTTCTCCCACTTCTCTCTTAGCTGTCTACAAGCTCAATTCAACTTCAAACACATTGAAATGTCAGGTATCTCCTTTGCACAAGATCCTGGCTTACATATTTTAAATGACGGAGATGAGAAAGAAAAAGTGTCTCCTTCAAAGAGTTGGCAAGCAAAAAGGGATAAAAAACACAAATAATTACAGAAGAAAAGTCATTGAATACAATTGTTGAGCACCCATGCTGGATATGAAGGCCATGGAGATGAACAAACCATTGTTGTAGTCCTTCCGCTGCCAAGGTGACACAGATTCTGTGAGAAGACCCTTCAGAGGAGAGAGAGACTAGATTCTGCTAGAGGGAAAGGTAACTGCAATGGAAAGATGGTTCTCCTTAGCCATAAAATAGCTGTGGACCTTTTACAGATAAGGCATTGGAGTCTAAACCTTGCCACCTGTCATCCCTTTCTCCAATCATTTTTTTTTCCTTCTCCTTTCTTTAGGTCTGCTCTGATTTTCTTTTAACTTCTTCCATTGGGCACTTAGCTCATTCATCATTGGTCTTTCTTCTTTTTAATATAAATATGTTAAGGCTATTAGTTTTCCTTTAAGTATTTCTATGACTGCAAGACACAAAGACTTGATATACAGTATTTTAATTAATGTAATTAGTAATTTACAATACGATTTCTTCTTGGACCAGCGCATTACTTAGAAATGCTTTCCCCTCCCTGCAAATGCATGGGGAAAAGCTGGTGAGTTTCTTTTTCTTTTTGCTAATGATTTCTCACTAAATAGTATTGCAAGCAAATAACACAATCTATATAACAGTATATCATAGTATTTACTGAGAATTCATTAATTGGGTAGTACATGATCAAGTTTTATAAATGTCCCCAAGTAACTCAAAAGAATGTGATTTTTCTAATTATTGATAAAGTGTTTCCAAGCTTGCCCATTAAAGCAAGTTTGATGGTGTTCAAATTTACATATTTTCCAACTGTTTTTTATCAATCACCAAGAAGGAGAAATTAAATTCTCTTGCTATAATTTCCAATTTGTTATTTTTTTCCCTGAAATTGCTTCATTTTTTTTGCTTTTGTATTTTGAAGCTATATTTCTAGGGGCCTACAAGTTTAGAATTGTCCTTCTACTTAATTGTTCTTTTCACATGGTTCATTACATAAAGACTACCTTTATCACCAAGAATGTATTTTTTTCAAGTCTATTTTATCTGACATTAATAATCTACACCAGTTTTCTTATGGTGAGTATTTACCTGTTACTTCTTTTCCCATCCTTTTCCTTTTAGTCTTTTTGTTGTTGTTGCTCCATGTTTTTTGTGTATCTCTAACCATATAGCTAGACTTTATTTCTGGTCCAGCTTTATTTCCTTCAAGCTCTGTTAGACAATTAAAAGATCTTATCTAAAAAATTTAGGTATATATTTCCAGGAAATTTTCAGGTTTCTTCATGCCAGAAAAGAAGGGTCTAAGTTCCTATTATTTAACAAGATTTCTGAAGGTACTATTTACAATGTCTCCCTTTCTCTCACTCAGTCTGTGCAGTTCCATCTCCTCCAACAAGTTCTAAATGTCATCTTGTCTCTCCCAGACATCCCCAAAACACTTCACATCCACAGCTAAAGTCTTCAGTTTCCTCTTGTTCCTGCTCTTAGATTGTACCAGAAGTAAAATGACAATAAAGTAGTTGTGGCAGGTTATCACTTCCTTGAATACAGACCTTAACTTTAAGGCTCAGATCTCCAAAAGAAAGAAAGTTACTTAGATCCATGGAAAATGTTGTTACAATAGGCCTCCTCTGTAATGATTGGTAATGCCATTTCCACAAGATGCTGGGGGAACTTCATCAAGAACAAAGCCAACTATACTAAGTCTTTCTTGATCACTAGCAACAAGGCTGCTTTTTTTTTAGGTAAAAAAATAATGTTTTTAGGTAATACTTATTAAGCACTCACTATGACAAGGCACTGTGTTGTGTTTTCTGTGCAGTGCATCGTTTTTATCCTGCCAACAACTCTCTGAGGAAGATATAACTATTATCCTTATAAGAGAACTCACAAGTTTGCCATTCTGTCAATGATATGCTTAGGCCCAGAGAGAAATCAAGTCAACATACCCTAATAAGTCCCCCATGTAAAGAGTTCTCCCTCTTCTCATCTGCACCCTCTCTGGTTTCCTACAGGGTTGTGTGGCCCTTTTGTCTTTTCTTTTTAGCTACTTAATAATGGTGTGGCTGTGGGCAAGGCATGTCACTCCTGGGGGGGGGTCTCAATTTCCTCATCTTCTAACTCTATGATTGTCTTTTGTCTCTGACCATTCCACATACAAGGGCCAAGACTGTCAGTCAGATGGGGGAGGCATCATCCCCCAGCAGGTTGAGCTCCGTTTCTGTGGGAGCGTCTGTGACCCTCAGAATTCACAAACTTTGCCCCAGAATTCAGGAAGCCTTCATAGCTGTATTTCTCCCTATTTTATAATGTGCTGTTTTTACAAGGCTTGTTCAGTCAGATTGTGAGTCAACTACAAGATTTATCATGAAGTAATCCTGCCCCAGGCTCCCCTTCTGCTCAGATCAGGGCCAGCCATGGACCACACAGCACATGGCATTGCATTTTGCCTGCCCATTTCCTTGCACTCTCTTTTTCTGGGACATGGGGGATAGGGGATGACAGGAATAGGAGTGGGGCTTATCCTTGGGCCTACATTTTAAAGAGTAGGACAGAGAAGTACAAAAACTCACACTTACTGGGTTTTCTTTCAGTAAACACTGGCCCTGTGATGTGGGTTTATCAACATCTCCATATTGCACATGAAAAACTGGCCCAAAGACACTGAGTAGGTAGGTGATGGAGCTAGTATGTGGTCTCACATCTGTGCTGGCTCCACAGGCCTTGCTTGTTCTCACAGAGGCCACCCTCTGTGGTCAAAGAGGACCATGACCCATGCAAAGCCAATACAATTTCAGAAGTGCCAGGAAACCATTCTCTCTTTCCCCCAAATAACCATCCCTCACTAGCTTAGTGGTTCAGAAAATGCTGTTCATTGCTGTTACTGCCTTTTAAAAATTCCCTTAAAGGCATAAATATTGAGTTGAGTTGAGTTGAGGTGCTGTCATTCAAGCATTGGGAGGGAGCTTCAGGATTCAGGATCAGGGAGCAGAACTAAGAAAGGTTGGGGATCTGGGTGAGGGGACAGAACCCTCACCTTCCACTTACATGTAAGAGAAGAATTAGGCTTAATGGGGACAGTGATTCGTCATCACTTTGCAAGGTCACTGTAGCAAACCGAAGACTAGAACCCAGGTCTCCTGCCTCCCAGAGCAGTAGCCCACACCACAAAGCTTTTTGCCAGCATGCCAGTCTCCTTTATTAGGGAACTCTCTTGTAACAGTGTTGTTGTAGGACTATGAATAGTAAGGACTTTGGAATAAAATGCCATCTTTTCCTGTCCTGGAGCAGCTCAACAATTTAAACATATATATTAAGCAGAGAGAAAAAAAAAAGTCCCCTAAAAATTAAATTCTCATCATTCCTTTCTTTAGTTCCTCCTACCTTTTCTATCCCTTGCTTCAACTCATTGTTTTCTTTGGTGTTGTTTAGTGTCAGCTCAGAGTATCTGATCATGTACCAAAAACAGGGAGAACATCTCTGCCATGCAGAGGTTTCTCTTATCAGCCCTGTCTCCCCCAAGAAGCAGGAGATCACGGAGGACCAAATGAAAGCATGCTCCCTTTGATTTACAGTCCTCCACCAATAGAATTTCCCAGGGCACTCTGCCCCCCAAATGAGGCCCTACGTCCTTCTCTATTTTCTGGCTCCCCTCCCCCAACCTATCCCAGGTGATGAAAAGCTGTGACTGTTAAGATGCTGTTTAAATGCAGAGTGTTATTATCACTATATATCATCCAGATCAGCTTTCTAGATTGTACTAAGATGTCAGAATGATGCGTGCCAACATTTGTATTATTTAGGATACAGTATACTAAGTTTATGTTGATTACTCTAAGTATCATCTTTGAAAGATAACTAGCATTAAAGTGTTGATAATGTTCCACTTTTGCAATCATATTTGCATAGTGTACAACAGACTTTAGCAGGAAAAATGATCTTAAGTGGTGTTTCTCATCTACTATGTCAGTCTCATGGTGCTTTGCTTCAATTTGGTATGAGAGGAGGACAAATGCTGACAATTTTTAATTTTTCACATCAGCTTTACATTATGTAACAGTATTCTTGTTCCTTCTGGGAAGCCCGCAGCATGGAGTGGTAATAGGGAAAGCAGAGTCTTTGGAGCCAATCACAACTGGATTTCAGCTCCAGCTTATGCACTTGAGGAAGTCACTTAACTGCTCACCTCTTCTGTAGAACTGAGTTGGCAAGGTTGTGAGATTTTATATACATGAAAAATGCCTAAATAGCCCTGTGCCTGGCACATAGCTGGCTGGTACGAAGTGCCCTCCTTCGTTTTACATACAGTGTGTTTAAATACCGGTTTATGGCATTTTTTAAATTAAAGATCGAAAATAAGCCGATATTCCCCGCACTGTACCTGAAGCTGACGACACCTTGGCCTCCCAGCAGAGTTATATATGCAGATGATCTGTTTGATGCTGCTCAACACAGAGGAGACACTGGTTTTCTTTTATGAACAATAGTTGACTGTCTCCTGAGTGTCAGCTACTGGGAAATAAATATTCTAGATTTCATCTATTCATTCAAATGACCCCCTCGTTCTTCCTTTTTCCCCCTCACTTTCATTTTCACACTCCCCCAGGCCTACTACAGCCTTTTCCCCAATTGGATGCTATTTTTCATTTTCATTTTGTCATCACCTAATGTCCAAATTTATTTAAATCATCCTCAGACACAATCCTACAATATATGAATCACATTTGGGTTTTTTTTCCCATCTGACTTGTCAGCTGGACTGGTTTATGACTGGCAAGATTTCCATTTTAACGATTTCTACTAATTCTGCTTCAAATCTGTATATTTAATGAACACACCAATCGGTACCTCATTATTAGTCAGGACCATTTTTTCCAAGTGTAATGTGCTGGTTTCATAATATATTGTACATGGTAGCCTCCTCTAAATGAAACTCAAAGGAAGCCTTATCCGGTTTGTGTTAAAACAGTATCTGGTGCTTGAATACAAACATTTTATCCCAACCGGGATCTCATCCTTTATGCACACAAACTCTGTGTGCATGATCCCATCAGAGTCTTAAATACAAACCAGGCTTTCTCTTTGTAAGGTATGTAGAACTGTATGTCTCTGCATAAAGCCAGGGAGCGGGGGGGAGGGAAACGGGGGGGAAACAGTTTGCCTGCACCGGAAACACACACACACACACATACACACACACACACACACACACACACACACACACACAGTCCAACTTCTCCAACACAAACACAATCTGACACATGCTAAAAATTGCCTAAAGCACTGGAGAGTTGCAGATCTTCTTCCTGGGGCAGGTAATTCATTAGGAAACAGCCTCATGTCCTATGTACCAATTGAACAGGAAGATTTACTTGTGGTACTATCAGAGGAGACCCTGCCCATCATAAGCATTGCAAATGAATCATTAGTCTTCATCCTCCTGCAATCTAGGTCAGGATGGAGCTAAAGAGGAAGGCTTTTAAATCTGCTTCATGGCTCAGGTTGAATCTGCTTATGTGAGGGGACAAGCTGCAGACAAGTTACCTTGTGATGAGGCATTGGGAGGGGGATAGAAAATGCTTTCCCCTGGTATAGGGACCTTTTACTGACCTAGAGAATAAATCGAGAATCAAGAGGGGCTGTACTTTCAGATGAATGTCATATAAACACACACACACACACACACACACACACACACACACACACACTACTTTTCTCTAAGCTTTCTGTGTTCAACTTTTCAGGCCTCAGTGTCTGCCAGATAGGTTGTTTCTAAAAAGAAGACACTATCTTCCAGACTCAGGAACATGTGGATTAAAAAAAAAAAAAACAGTAGAATCATCCCTATTTGTGTTGAAAGGAACTTTAGAAATTGTTACTCCAAGCACCTCATGTTGAGGAAAAGGATATGAAACAAAGACAGAGAATGACTTACTTGCCCAAGGTCACACAGTCACCTTCATCATGCCACTGTTTAATTTTCTCTTGGTGTTTTTTTTTTTAAGATTCCTTGTTTGTACAATATGAATAATGTATTAAATAATACAGAAACAAAACAAATTGACTTGGTAACTGCCACCTGATAAACTGGGTATGTGTCAGAGACTCCTGTCACATGCCTCATCCTTCACCCAAAATGATTATGAAAGGTTGCTATTTCCCAGACCTCCTCTGTCTGGGGTCCTTTTCAAAACCTCTCGCTCTAGCTTTAATGTGATTATTTTCTAGGCATGTTGTGGCACTGGATTCGCTTAGCCAAAGGCTCTGAAACTTCTGTGTGGCTCTTGTCCACTCCTCTGAGGCCACAAGAGACTGGCAGTGTGGATTTCCCTAAATTTGTTCTGAAATACCCCAACACCAGAGAAACTTAAATTTAAAAAAAAAAAAACACTTGATTTTTAAAATTAACGTACTTGCTAGAACCAGTTGGCTGTTTCTTTTTTACTTACCAAAATTAGAAGAAAAGTTCAAGTTCAAATATCATGTGAGAAATATAAATAGGCAATCAATGAAGAGAACTGCTTTTGTTCTTAACTTTCCTGCTAAATTTGCTATAAACTATCCACATAAATCTAAAAGGAAATTTTCCTTCTCTCTAGGCCTTGTTTTCCTCTTCTATTCAAGAAGACAAAAAACAAATGATCTCTGGGGTTCCATCATTAGTTATGTCATTCAAATATTATCTCCAAAATTGTTTTTTTTTCCTCTGAAAGCCACAGTAACTGCAGAACTGTTTGTAGCTATTTCCAAAGATGGAAACTGAACTAAAGGAACACTACAGTATCTGCTAATTTTATGGTAAGCTTTTGAAGGAGGTAGTTTCACTACCTCCAAAACAGTGTTCATTGATTTTGGGCTAAGAGCTTATGAATCTAACTTTCTAACCACTATTTTTTCCCGATTTCATGTTCCATATTGATTTGTGAAGGTTCACTCCACTCCCCTTTTTTTTCTTATTTTAAAATATTTATTAAGGCCAGATAAAGATTTGGGTAGGGAGCATGCTGTATGTATGCTTATGCACAAACAGTAAGTAAGATCAAGCCTGGTTCTTATCTAGCCTGAACACTTCAGTAGAAACAGAGTTTTGTATCCAGTTTTCCCGGCCACCACTACTTGAAGGTGATAGAATATTCTATTTGGGACACCTTTAAAAAAAAAAAAAACACTAGGAGCATGTTTAAAAGCACTGCAGAGTGTTAGGTTATTTTGATTTCTGCCACATAATGAATCCCTCCTCCTGAATGCAAATACTAGCAAGGAATTCGTTAGAGGATCCGCCATCGTATTAAAAATTAAATCCGGCTGCATTTCATAATGGGCTTTTCTTTTTAAAGCAAGGTTTCATCTTCTCACCGTGGAAATTTCGCTCTGATGGCCTTTCTTTATGGTTAACACTGAGGCATCAGCTGAGGTCAGAACCCTGCTTCTCTGAACAGGGAACCACAAATGTCACCGACACATGGTACACTTGGCAAATAATATATTTCTTTCCAATCTCCTGTGTCTTCAGTTTACCTCGCATCAAGCTCGCGGTAAGTCGAAGAGAGTTTATTTCTCCTGTGTTCCTTCCTTCCCTTGGTGGGACCAGCCGGGAGGCATGCAATTCACAATGAATTCAAAAGTACACCTCTTTCGATTTTTGTTGTTGTCTTTATTTTAACCTCCAAGAAGGAAGAGATTTAACTCAGTCTTCACCCTAGGCTAAGCTAATACTTAGGTCATGTCTGAGCTCTCTGGGGAACCCCTGCTTTATACCATCCGAGGGGCAATGGTGTCTTTTCACGTGGAGCAGCACAGCTGTCCAGCCATATGGGCCCCAAACAGCCCAGTCGATCGGATTTGGGGAGGTTTTAGAATGTAATTTCTTAGCGTGTTAGTATCTGGGGTGAGTTTGATCAGGAGTATAGACAGCTCTTAAGCCCCAGGGTTTAGGTTTTAAGAAGCCATCACAAATGTCCCAGCATCTGATCAGACTGTTTAAAAACAGATAGGAAATCTGTGACTGGGGGCGGGGAAAGGACTCCTGACCCCCTCGTATGAGAAAGCCCCAGGGGTCTTCTCTAACTATTAATTCAGCATCAGCTGCTTTCTCCTCCTCCCTCCGCCCCTTCCCCTGTTTTCTTTTTTAACCCGGGGCTCATCATTTAAGGCGTTCCCACTCAGGCCTGCAGAGCCTGTTACAAAACCATCGCCGGCTCCCCTCCCCCCATGCCGCAAGATGAGAGAGCAAATAGCTGCATTGCAGCAACAGCCAGGAGGACTGCTATGAGACCGTCCTCAAGCCAAACAAAACCGGCCTTGAAGAAAAACCAAGCAGAGGACAGCAGCGGTCTGTCCTGACGCCCTGCGGTCCAGGCAGCCTGAAACTCTGGTCGCAGCCCCATCCCTCCAAGCCTAAAGGGTTCGGGAAAGGTCTGCTTCAGGATTCTTGAGTGACTAGGAACACAAGCAGTCCTAAATCTAAAACCCTGATCAACGTGGTGGGTGGAGGTCTTGAGCTAAGCGACCGCCCAAGTCGTTTTTTCCACCCAGAAAGGTATTTTAGTTTGAGGGGAACGGTATCAGAATGTTAAGTTTTCCCCGGGAAAATAAATAAATAAATAAATAAACCCCAGAAGACGGCTCTTTCCAACTAACCGCAGTCCTCAGAAATTAAAAAATGGGCTGCAAGGATGTTTTATACTCGTTTCTTCCCCCCCTCTCTCTCTGTCTCTCTCTCTACTTCTCCCTCAACTTGCACCAACGCTTTCCGCTTCTTCGAATGTACAAGAACTGCTTATTTTAACGCTTTTCATGGTACTTTGTTGGAGACAAAAAGCTAGGGCCAAGAGGTTTTGAAGTCGCTGTCATTCCTTTTATCGGGACCAATACCCAACAATGGACAGGAACCCAAATGGCCTTGTAAGCGCGCCGGGTAGCGCCCAGGGTCCCCGTTCCTCCGGAGGGTCTCAGCGGGCGGGCGGGCGCGCGCGTCGGCGGCGACCCCCGCAGGATGGCCGTGGCCGCCGCGGACGGGCCGTGCGGTGTGAGGACCAGCATTGAGCTGTCAGGGGCTGGTCTCCGTCTCTGGTTGCTCTGAATCGAGCGCTGCTCAAGAAACACTTGAGATTTCTTTCTTTCCCACCCCCCCAACCCCCGCAGTCATCAAAGAAGAAAATCTGGAGTAGGAAAAGCAGCGATGGGCCCTGCGCGGGCGGAAACCTCCGGGGTTGGGATTGATTGACTCACGCAGCTACTGAACGCGAGTCTTCGGAAAGACGGCAGATTTCTCCTGGCTGGCGCTGGGATTTTATGCGGGGCGGGGGTGGGGAGAAGGGGGGAGTCGGGCCCGGGGCGGGGGGGTCCTAGGGTTTTGCTCTTCTGGGCAGATTCCTCCTGAGTGCTTCCCTAAGGCCTAGCTAACTCCGTGCTCTCGGGGAAAACACACAACACCGCCCAAACCTCCACAACAAAAGGCGCTTCCCCGAAGTGAGTCTCGATGTACGCGGGACGGGTGGCGGCCGGACGTGGAGACGCACTTTGTGCCTCTAATCTCCAGCGTCCATCTGGCCCGGGCGGCCTGCAGGGCGCCGAGGGCCGGGATGGGGGAGCCGGGAGGGGCATGCGCACGGATCCAGAGACGCGAGCACGCGCGCCCACTCTCCTTCACATTCACCTTGACTGCAGGGGTGCGGGGGATGGGACTGCTTCACCCCCCTTCCACCTACCCTTCTTCCCACCCCCCGCCGCTGTCCTGCCCAGACGCCTGCTTGGGGCGGAGGGGATGGGGGGAGGAGGGGGGCTGGAGGTGAGGAGATGCAAAGGCGCTCGGAGCGGCGGGACAGCCGCGCGCTCTCCGCAGTGATGTCAACCGCATCCGCCGCAGCGTCCGCTCACCACCTCCACCCCGGCCTCGCCCGCGCCGCGGCCCGCGGAAACCTTGGGGTCGAGAAGCAGAAGGCGTGCGGATGCCCTCAGCGCCCCCCCCCCCCCCACACACACACACACACTCCATTTGCAAAAGCAGGAGAGACAGGGGGTGGACCAGCCGCGGTGCCGCAGCTCCGGGTGCGGAGGAAGGGGAAGGAGGAGAACGGGGCGGTGGGCCCAGGGGTAGGTTGACCCCCCAGGTCCCGCGAGGGAGTCTGCCTGGAACTGGTGCTTCCGGGTGTACTTTAGGGGGCTCGAGGCACGGACCCCTGAGAGTGTGGCGCGTGTGGGCACGGAGAAAGCGCCCCCTTCTCCCAGGATAGAGACGGGTAAACGGAAGCGCATGTGAGTGTGGGGGTGCAAATCGCCGCCTCCAGCCTTGGCTTTCCCGCTCTTCCGAGCGCTCCCACTTCTCACTTTCCCCAAATCCGCATTTTCTTTGGCACAGCTCTCCCCGAGCGCGGAGAGGGAGGTACCCGGAGGCAGTGAGAATGACGTGTGCTGGTGCAGAGAGGGGGTGGGGGGCTGCGGGCCGGGCTCTGTGGACCGGCTCCTAATCCTCTTGTTTTCGGTACAGTCAGCAGATGTGGCTTCTTTTAGCTGAATAATCCGTTAAAGGAATAATAATTTTTTTAAAAAAAGGGAGATCAGCCGCACCCAAAGAGGACGGCGAACGAGAGATGAGGGCTGGGTAAGGATCAATTAAAAGGCTCCAAATTCTCTGTCCCCCTCTGCCTGCCTCTCTCCCCTCCCTCTCCTCCCTCCTCTCTTCCTCCCCTCCCCCCTTCTTCCCCATCCCCTGCAATCCCCACTCGACGCGAGTTCACGCAGAGGGCTGGATTTCCAGGCTGAACCGCAACTTGCGCTGCGCGTTATTATTATTCATCCGATGGTGCTGCCGCCACAACCTTTGCTCCTGCGCTCCTCTCCTTCCCCGCCGGCCGCCGCCGCCAGCGGGACAGTCCCTCCTGCCCGCCAGTTCTGGTGACCAAAGGGAGATTCAGAATTATTTCTATCAGGCTCGTGATCATCACCATGAGGCACCTTATCCTGGTTATCCTTCCCACCAGCGCCCTCTCGCCGCCCGTCCCCTCCCCGTGAAGGGGCTCTGGCTGCCGCTCCCTAGATGCGCCTTCCTCTCTGCCTCCCTCCCTCTGTCATCTGTCTGTCTTCTCTCGGTCCCTTTTATTCCAGCAGATCTACCACTGCCTTTCGCTCGGCTGGGCTGCAACGCTGCGGGCTGCAACCAGTCCCTAAGAAAGAAGAACAAAAAGGGAAAGACTTTGAGTGGTACCCCCGGACAAAGCGCTTGGAATACGGCGAGAAGGGATGCGCGAGAGCGCTGGCTCGGGAACCCGCGAGATCTCCGACGCCCGCGCCGACCTCTGAGGGTATTCAGGTTGAACTCTATCCATCCTTTCGGTATGCTTGGGCCGTGTCAGTGTTGGGGAGGCGTTGGGTTTGTTTTTCTGGGAGAGGGAGCTGGGTTGTGGGAGATCGGATAGACTTCACTTCGCTGCCCCGCTCCCCTGCCTCACCTTGGGGGGATCCAAGGGCTTCGGAAGAAGTGGGATCCGGAGACGTTGTCTGGAGGGCTGGGGGAAGAGTGGGCGAGGGAGAGGCCAGAGGGGACTGCGAAAAGAAGGGGGGGTGGTTAAAGCCCCTCTTCGAGTTCACAATGTGAGTTTTGCTGGGGAAGAGAATACGGGTGGCTGTCATAGGCGGCTGAGAAATTGATGAAAATGTGATATGTCCATGTACACACGGAAGGAGGCGTTGGGGTTTGTGTGTAAACAGAGTGGAGAGGTGGAGGAGGGCAGGGAGGGAGGGGGCTTCGGATAATATCTTATTATCTCTTTGGCTTTGGGGACTCTCGTCCTCCGGCCCTCTCCCTTTTTTGGATCCAAGGAGACAGCCGCATTAGACGCGAGTGACCTTTTAAATCGACGCCCGCCCCTTACCTGGTAAAACCCGTTGACAGTTTGGGATGGGGTGGGGAGAGATGCAGGGGTGTTTCAAAGACATATATATATATATTCTCTCTCTCTCTCTCTCTCTCTCTCTCTCTCTCTCTCTCTCCCACCCCCCACTCGGTCTCCTCCCTAGCTCTGCCCCCCCTTCACTCTTTCTCTTCCTCCCTCCCACCTCCCTCCCTCCTCCCTCCCTGCTGCATTTTGCATGAGCTATCTAGGTCATTAGCATTTTAGCGTATGCAAGACTTGACAAAGCTGATGAGGGGCCAGATGGGCCTCGCTCTTATGGGTTTTTCTTCTTCTTCTTCTTCTTCTTCTTCTTCTTCTTCTTCTTCTTCTTCTTCC
>JAAGEH010000014.1:16791293-16865263 GCA_011751065.1 Lasiurus cinereus
AGGACCCCGGAGGCTCACTCGGCCGCACGCCCAGCCCGGCTACGCCAGGACTCAGCCGGCGAGGTAAGGGCGGCGGGGGTTGCCCGGCCGGGGCAGCCGCAGGCGAGCCCCCGCTGCCCTGCTGGTCTGGACCCTCCGGACCCCCTCGGTTTCCTAGGCCCAGCTGACGGCGAGATGGGTGGGTAGGGTTGGCCGCGCTGGGGCGAGGTGGGGTTGATGTTTTTTTCATTGTCTGGAGCTGCAGGGGAGGCGAGGCGCGGGGAAGGGGCGAGGGGAGTCCGGGTAATTAACACGGGGGAGGCACCCCTTCGTCTCCCACTTCCACGACACCCTCCACCCCCTCCGCTTTGCAGGGAAAAGCCTGGATCCGAAAGGATGGGGGAGAACAAAGAGCCTGTGGAAGACGTCGCCGTTATCTCATTGTCTGTGTGATTGGGGGAGCTGCGTTGGAGAGGATGCTGTGGTCCTTTTCTCCCGGCGCTCCCCACCCCCTCCCCCACCCCTCCCCCACCCCTCTCCGCGCTGTCAGTGCGCACGCACCCGCGCCGCTTTTTACTTATTTCTCCCTGTTTGTTTGCGTCTCCCCCCCCCACCCCGCCCCGTTCCATCTTCTTCCCACCCCCTTTTTATTTCTTCCACCTTTCCTTCCTCCTCGCCCTCCTCAGGAGAAAGGCCTCTCTCTCCGTGTTCACAGCGGACCTTGATTTAAATGTCCATACAATTAAGGCACGCGGTGAATGCCAAGAATGGGGCCGGCTGAGCACCGTGGTCGGTGAGGACCCGCCGAGGAAGGAGCCACGGAGCCCAGCGCTGCGGATTCAGGCTGGAGGGGTCCCGGGCTCCCGGCGGCAGAGCCCTTGGCGCGGGGAGGTGTGTGATGTGTGACAGACCGTGGCTTAGAGAGGCGAACGGACTCGGGGAGAGAAACCCAAGCTGCCTCTGTGACCACCGCAGATTTGTGCAAGCACCGAAGCGGGTGCGGGGTGGAGGGGTGCCTGTGAGCGCATTGCGGGAGTGCTTCTGTGTGCATATTTTTCTCTAGGCTTGGGGGGCATTGTACGCGGGCGGACACTTTTCTCCGTGGCTGTGTTTTTGTTCCCGGCTTAGCTTTTGGTCTGCTCTTTTTAAAAATAATCCGGCATCCAGAAGACTGTGCTCGGGCTTGGACTGCGGGTATATTGTGTTCTGCTCGAGGTCTGGGGGAGGGAGGGAGCCAGTTGGGAGGGAGGAGGGAGATGTTTGTCACCTTCTGCTGTAGAGCTGTAGGCACCTGGCTAGCTTAAGGAGGGGAGGTCATTGGGGTGTGTGAGGAAGAAGGAACGAATTCCTGGTGGGTCCACGGGCTCCATCAGGGCTGAAAGCATGTCCAGGGCTCTCGGGAGCATCTCACTTCCTCCTTGTGGCTGTAATTGCAGTTTTAGGCAGAGATCCAAGAGCTGCCAAGGAAGGGAGAGGCGCAGTAACCTACATGTACCCAGAGAGGGGGGGAAGGGAGCGTTCCTTTTAAATCCTAACAGAAGGAAAAACAGAATGTGTTCAAGTGAGGCTCTGAGGAAAGACTGTTTCGAAAGAAAGCATCAGGGAAAGCAAAGGGTCAACCCTCCTTTATCCCGAAGAACCTGCTTCCCAAATGGGACCTTCCCATCACTAGACCTAGAGCAGCAGCTGGTCCTAAGGACCCCTTCACCCAGCCCCATCCTATCTCCTGCTCTTAGTGACTCCCCCAAGCTGCGGTGGAGGGCGGTAAGACCTAAACTCATTAATTTTCTGGTGGAGAACATGGAGGAGGGACAGGTGCCTGCAGAGAAAGGAGGCCAAGAGCTGGATCTCCCTACCCAGGAAGCCTGCTGCTTCGCTTCCTGCCCTCCTCCATGCCCTTAACAGCAGAGGCCTGTCTTTGCAAGGCCAAGGCCATAAGGATGCTTAGGATTTTAGTTTGATTACTTACACAGTAATCAAGGCAAAGAGGCTCAGTGGTAGCTTACAGGGGAGCTCTTTCCTCTCCGAAGCCTCAGTCTAACCCACTAAATAAGTATTCAAGAATACCCTAGCCTCATTTTCTCCCAAATATGTATTGAGTATCTACTATCTGCCAATCATGGTGTAATTATTATTTCTTAGGTTCTTCTTTTGCCCTCCTAAGAGGACGTCTGGTGAGGTTAATTGTGCCGAACCGCACCTAGAGGTTTCTAGAACCTTCTCTGGGTCTGCAGAAAGGTGCAGCAAACTGCTCACCCCTGCAGAGAAGGCTGCAGTTCACATCATGCAAACTATGGGTTAGGGCTGTTCCTCAAGCCCCAGAAGGCAAGTTTAGCTGGAGGGCAGAAGAGAGCAGCGTCACTGGCCCCTGAATCTTAGCCAGGGTTGTCCTAAGAGGCACTGGCAGCCCTGCCTTCAAAATAGACCTCTCTCCAAACAGTGCCTCCTTGGGGTGTACCTTCCCTGGCCTCTTCCTTCTGTCCTCACTGAGAGGCTGCTCGCCTCTGATGACCAACTGCTTGCCCCTCAGTTGTCCACATTAGTGAGCTTTGTCTCCATAATTGCTTCCTCGTAATTCCATCAGACATGGCTGCACCCTTTGCTGATGTGCCTGCTCAAGTAATGTCCCTTTTAGATGGAAACCTAACACACTTCTCCGTGAGAGCTTAAACCGCAGGCACCATGGACAAGACGGCCAGGGTCCTGCTGCCGGTAATCTGCAATGGGAGGGGCGTATTTTTTATGACTTATGTAAACTCTTGCTTCAGAAAGCTTTAATGTGTATGGGGATTGTCCTGTGCTCACCAGGTCTCGATACACAATGTGTTTTTATGTGGGGCTTAATGGCCGAAAATGGCAGAGATGAATGTACCACTCTGCCCCCTGTGTAATCCCAAGGCCCCTTTTGTGATTTCCAAATAGAGGTTTTGGAGTGAAGGTCAGTCCTGGCTTCTTCCCTTCTTCTATATTTGGGGCCTATTTGCGATATTTATGTAAAAGACTTAAAGATCTCTGCTTTTTCAAGGCATCTATTTAACTCTCAACACCATCTTTTCCCCTACATATTTGAGCCCCTCTAATTACATCCTATGATTTAAGTGAAGGGGGTCATATATAATTTGTTTAATGTAGAACATGTCAAAGGCAGTTTGCTGACAATACGCTAAGAAGGCCCTACCGGCTCACACACAGTACCATCATTATGGTCCTCATGAGGATGGGAGCTCATGTTTCTCAAGGTGAATATACCAGATACTTTAAGATGGATTCATTAATGTATCAAAGTAAAAAAAAAAATGTAATGCTTCTTGCCCTGCCAGAGATGGCTCAGGCTCAGATCTCTGTTTAAGCAGAAAGAAAATTAATCAGAGACAAAGGTAAATTCCTCTATGAATTTTGTCCCCACATGGGGTGTAAAATGTGGGAACAGTTAACTGTGGATGCATGAGGAACCTTAGCCAGAGAAATGTTTGGGAGAGGGGTAATTTCTTAGCAGGCATATGCTCATATACACACATACATACATTTTTTTCTTGCATAACCATATCCCTTGCTAATATTTACAGAAAAGCATTTAACCACACACACACCCATCCATCCATCGATACTATCTCCACAGGGAAATAAATTTTCTCCTTCCCTCGATTGAACTTACATAATAACCCCAACCCTTGTTCCAACCTGAGAATGGAGTTGTCTGGGGGCAGCTGCAAAGCCTTCTCCCTGGGACAGATGGAGCCGCCCTTCCTCCCCTGTGCTGTGGGTGGTTTCAGAACCCCATGAGTCAACAGCAGCTGAGGGCTGTGCTGGAGCCTGTGTGTTTGAGACTTGGCTGGCTGATTCACGGTGATGAGTATGTCAATAATAACAATTATGAGAATGATGATACCTAATAAAGATTTTTTTTCCTTCCAATCGACAATTCTTTCTTTGGGTGTTTTTGCCAAGTCTTACTCAATTTGACTTCAGTTTTAGAATAGGGAGATGTGATCTTTAATTGCATCTGCAGTGTAGACATAGGATAGGAGAAAGGACTTCGGATGGGCTTTATGGGAGCCAGTGTGTGCTGTCCTGTGCCACAGAATGCGGGTCTGCCAGAGGCCTGGAGAGATCTGTGCCTAATTTAGATGGCCTGGAAAGAAAGCAGGCCCTCCTGAGAGCAAGGAATATTCCAGGTCAGAAAGGAAGTGTCAGCAATTCTCCATAGGTTCACCTCATTTTCTTAACCTCTTTTGTCTTAAAATGGAAATGTTACCCCCCCCCCCAAAAAAAAGAAGACCTGGGTCATATTGCATTGCATAAGCTCAAAAAGTAAGCCTCCTGGATCACAAAGGGCTTTCCCTCTCAAAGGTGAAGGAGGTTTATTTAAAAATTAAAATCCAATTTACTTAGTTCTTAACCATGGGACCCAGGAAGCAATATTTTCTCAGGAAGTTAAGTTTGCTGCTTCGTGTAATGTTTTTTGTTTTTTGCTGTTGTTTTTAAGCGGTTCACGGTGGCGATCAGAGTGTTGGGCCCTGCCCCTGCCCTGGGGTGCCTGGCCTGCCCTTGCCACCCGCCCTGCCCACATCCCCTCTCCGAGCTTCCCAGTGGCCGGCCTTCCAAAGCGCACGAGGCTTTTGTTTTCCTTCTCCTGAGACATCTAAATGGAGTAAGATGAAGAGGAACTAGGCGCTGGCTTCGCTTTCTTTTTGGCTCCTATTTTCCCGGCTTTGATTCATGTTCTCTTGCCCGAATCTAGAAACTTAGGGCCCCAAAGACCTGAGTCACCCATCACTTTTCAGAGCTTCGGACTGATAGGAGCTGCAAGTGCCCTCGGCGCGGGTCCACCCCGGGCAAGGACAGCCCGCGGAGAGCCCGCCTTTTCCTTTTCCGAGCACCTCCGTTTCCCCAGTTTCCCTCTAGAGCCAAATAGACACCTGGCGACAAACTTTAGACGTGATGAGGGAGTAGGGTTAGGAATGAGGGGGAAGGGGGTCAGGGCGGGGTGCATCTTTGGCTCCAGAAAGGCAGGCGCTGAACCAAAGGCCTCCTGAGAATGAAATGTCCTCCCTGCCCGCGCTCCCGAGCCCAGCCCAGCCGAGCGCAGGCCTTGGCCTAGACGCGGCGTCCTCCCCGCTGCTCCCCGGGCCTGGCCTCCGAGGGAGAGGGCCGCGCCCCGGGGCCGTCTGTCCTGCTCCCCTCTTCTCACTCCAGGCCTTCTCAGCCACAACAGGACCTGCGCCTGGAGGATCTCACCCCGCACCCCAGAAAGCCTCCGAATGTGCAAGCCGAGGGGCGTATGCGCGGGGCCCACCAGGGAGGAGGTGGGGAGCGGACGAGGACCCAGGGAAAAGTCACTTCTTAGCCCTTCCTTGGCTCCCCGCTCCACCCCCGCAGAACACAAGGATGAAAGCTCTTTAGGGGTGCTTCGGGGGGATAGGAGGGAGGACTTTTCGCCCCAGGGCATCCTCCCTGATTCCCTTTTACACCACCCAACCTCCTCAGCCCTCCTAACCCTCGGCGACAGGGCCAGGGCGCAGGCCACTGCCCGTGGGACCCAGCAACCCAGCGCCCCCAGCGCAGGAAGAAAGGCCCCCACATTACTCCCTAAGGAGCCAAAACAAATGCCTCTGCCCAGAAGGAACCCACGGGTATCTCCTCCAGTCAACGCTGGTCCCACATCCTACGCCAGAGGGGATGGGCCGCTTCAGAGCCGGTTGGAAAGAGAGGACCAGACACAGGTTCATTCCATGTTCTGGAGCCTCCAAACCCCAGCTCCTGTCCCGGCCCAAAGAGGTACGGCCGCTCCGAGGGACCAGACACCGTCTCTGTTTTTTTAAAAGAATTCCATTCTTTCTTTGCGCTCCTGGGCTGGGCCCCGCAGGGTGCAGAGTCAGTGATGTAAGGCTCTTCTGGCTTAACAGGCGGGTGCCCTGAAATAACCTCCAGAGCCCCGGTCTCAAGGTCATGTGCCCCAGGAAAGGGGGGAGGAGAGCGGTTGGCCTCCAGAGGCCAGAGGTCAGGACCAGAACGGGCCTCACAAAGATCGTAGCACCGGAAGCTTCTGACACACTGAAAGGTGCACCTGAAGTTCACAGGGGGTTCCCCTCAGCCCCCTCCCACACTTACACAGATTGATGCGGCTATATTTATTCCCATTTAATTGAGACACTAGTTTAATTTCAGATTGCTCCAGCTTAAGGCCCAATGGGGTTTTCAGCAGCTCTTTTCCCCAGTGCCTCTAAAGAAACTAATTGCTGTTAATATCCAATTTTGGGCTTTATTATTCGTTAGCCAATTATGGATCCCATAGCCCAGGCCCCTTGCTGCTTACAGCCTCTGCTGGAATCAGCAAATACTGCCTGGCTTCGCCTTTCTTCCTGCGCCTCTATTCATACCCTTCCCCCACCCCAAGACGATTTACTGGGCACATCAGTCATTTTGTTTGTTTGTCCCAGCACTCAGCCCAGTTGGGGGGTTGGGGTACTTTCCGGCTTTTTCCCCCTTTTCAGGGCAATTTCTTCTTTGCAGATGAAGTAAATAATTCCCACTTTTTAAAAAAGAAAATGTGTTTTCATTCTCTCTTCGCTTCACACACACACACACACACACACACACACACCAGGCTTTCATTTTCTGGAGCCATTTTTGGAATAGCATTTCTCAAGCAGAAGAAAGCAAGGTGCCTCAGCCTCAGAGTGTTCTCCCCTCCCCGCTCTCCTGTTCACCTCCCCAGGAGCTTGGCCACAGCCCTGCGGAAAGCTGCTGCATATATAACACCATCGATTCCACACAGAGTGCTCAGACGAAGTCATTTCACATTTCAAGGAGGGAAACTTGAAAAGCAATTTGGGAAAGGCACCATTTGCAGCGATGAGGAGAGAGCTTTTGTCTCCTCTCCCACAGATGCCCAGGAAACCCATCCTCTTTTACTTCCTTTCCATGTGCAGCTGATGCAATTGGGGGCAATAGCTTTTTTTTTTTTTAAGTGTTCTTTTGCCTCATTTTATTCGTGTGCCCTGAGTTCATTGATATACAGAAGCAAATACTCCCCGTTCCTAGTGCTCCGAGAAACAGGGAAATAAAAGTAAAAATTATAAAGGCAGCAGAAGGGTCCTTCTTTGTCTGTTTCCCCTTCTTCCCTCGTTTTGAAAACAAAAAAACAAGAATGCTTCAAATGCTCTAATGTGCACTTACATTTGCCTTGAGCCGTTCTGTAGCAACCTGCATAGTGTCAGCCTCAGAATCATATGGAGAGAAAACAAAATGCCAGGGTGGCTGGCTTTGGCTGGGGCCTCCTATGGCCACCTGGAGGCCTGGCCTCTTCTGATGAATGGAGGAGGCTTTCATCACCACCTGGGAATCCTGTGGTCAGGTTTTTCGTAAGGGGGAAGTCGGGGCGAGTGTTGTGTAGGGCTGGGACATTATTAGGAAGGTGCCTTACACGTAAGTCTCAATAAATACCACCCAAATTAGATGTAATTAAATTAACAAAGCTGTCCTTCTGCTTTTCCTGCAGAAAAGGCTACAGTTATGCATGAAGGCCTCTTGGGCAGAGGCTAGAGTAGCCTTATAGAAAAGGAAGGGGCTTAAAACTGTTTCTAGCCAAAACCGGTTTGGCTCAGTGGATAGAGCATCAGCCTGTGGACTGAAAGGTCCCAGGTTCGATTCCGGTCAAGGGCACTAACCTTAGTTACGGGCACATCCCCAGTAGGAGGTGTGCAGGAAGCAGCTGATCGATGTTTCTAACTCTCTATCCCTCTCCCTTCCTCTCTTTAAAAAAAATCAATAAAATATATTTTAAAAAACAAAACTATTTCTGATTCATCCCCTTGCCCCAGCCTTGCTTCACTTACCCAGATGTGTGGAGTATGATTTTCAAATAGTTAAACACACACCCCCATCCCAGACATACATTCAAAGAGTAAAACAAAACAAAACAACACCGTTTTTTTAGAACCTCTCTATCTTCCTTGTAGAGCATTTCTTTTACTTTCTAATGACCCTTCTACTCCAGTCTCTTCATCACTCCTAATTCACATCTCACCCAAGGTCTTCCCACCCTGCGGCATGCCCTAAATAAATACATAATCCATTCCTACTTCCTTCTACCCTCTTCCCCTAACCCCTCGAAAACCTCTGGATGTTCCATGATCAAGAGGTGTTAGGAGAAAAACTGTGAGGTTAAAGCATTTCACACTAATATGTGAATTGCTGAGTCTCTTAACTTTCCCAGGGATATTTACATTTGAGAAGAGTCACTTACATAACAAGTGAAATCTAACCGTAGGCGTTTCTTGTGGAGGCATCCAAAAATGCGAGAGCAGAACAGCACTAACTTCCCCAGTTTGGGGTGAGGAGTGTCATCACCCCTTCATCCCAGACACATCAATTGTTCAAATACATAGTTAATGAGAAAACATTTATTTCAAAAGCCCCCAGTGAGTTCTTGTTGTTCCCTCCCCAAGCTTTTACCTTCTGCTAGTCCCACTTGAAGGCAAGTAAGAGCACCTTGAGCCTTTAACAAAGACAACTGTGATTTTTGCATATCCATCTAGGTCAAAGGCCACCACACTTAAAGCCAGCCTTTTCATGTCACTTTGCATAATTGTCAATCCTGGTGTCACCATCCCATAAATCACAATGAATTCTTGGATTCAATACTGAGCTGTGTGACTTGGTGAGCCCACTAATCCATAAACCCAATGTAAACTCAAAGAAGTTCCAGGCAAATTGGGAATTGAACAGAGCCTGACGTCATCATGCTCCAAGTGCTGTATTTTCACTCTCCTTTCCCTAGTTAGCCCTTCCTCATCTTTTGACACCCTGACTGTGTCTGAATCCCCATGTTCACATACCATGCTGTGAACAATGGCAAATCCAGGCCCAGAGCAAGTTCTGTATGGCCAGAGGCAGAACAGTTGTGACTTTTTAGTGCCTTTCTGGCTTCCCACCAGCCTGTTAGAAAACTTGGACTTGGAAAATGTCAACCGTCTTTCCCATCTCTCCACCCTTCCCCTTCTCCTTCAGCATCTTGCCACCTTCGTGTGGATGATTAATCAATAGCAACAGCATTGCATGAGAGGTTAGGAGCCTGATCTGCTGCCAGTCTTTGCTGTACTCCTATTGCGTTAAACCTGTCTTACTCAATTCCTAAATCACTCATCATGCTATTGACTAAAAACCATCCAAGAGAGCATTTGGGGCAGCTGGGGAAAGTATTTGGTGTGATCCCAGAGCCTCTCAGAAGTCTGGAGGAACTGGGTCGCATCCATTTTCTGAGGCTTCCAGGACATATATAAAAAAAAATTAAGAAATGCCAAGGCAAGGTTATATGCTTATAGTGAAGAATTTGAAATCACCTGATTAATATCTGCTTTCAATTCTGTTCAGATACCTATGTGGTGTATAGTATCTTCCACACGTATTCGTAGAAAGTCTCCACATGAGGCCCTTTGTAGTTGTTATTTTCCCTTTTCACTTGGAAAGACTGTCAAGCACATCTTTTTTTTTTCCATTACAGTTTACAATCAATATTATTTTGTATTCGTTTCAGGTGTACAACATGGTGGTTAGATGATTATGTACTTTACCAAGTGTTTCTCCCCCTCCCCCACCCAGATATTTCCAGTGCCCACCTGGAACCATATTACAATATTATTGTATATGAGGCCTTTCATGGTCCTGGCACCCAGGAAGAAGGCCTGTATGCTCAGGTTTATTTCCCAGCCCCCAGAGAGAGCACATACAGTGAGTGTGACTGCAAACTCTGGCATTAGACTGCCTCTGACTCTTGGATCTACTACTAGGCTATGTGACTTTAGGTAAGTTACCAAACCTCTCTGAGCATCCTCTGTTAAAAGGAGATGATAATAATAATGCTGTTGTCAAAATTAAATTAGATAATGCATCCTGAAATATTTAGTATAGCACAAAGCATTGTTTCATAGAAATGTAATGTAATCATATATGGAATTACTAATTCTCTAGTAGCCTCATTTTAAAAAGTAGAAAATGACATGTGATGTTAATTTTAATCATGTTTTATTTAACCTGATACATATAATCCCAAAATATCACTTCAACATTTAAGCAATATAAAAATTATTAATAAAATGTTTAATATTCTTTTTTTATTTTTTATCTCATTCTTTTTTTATAATTTCTTTATTGATTAAGGTATTACATATGTGTCCTCATCCCTCCATTAACCGTCCCCCTCACCCCTGGCAGCCACTCATGGCCTCACCCCCTGGTGTTCGTGTCCATTGGTTTGGCTTATATTATGCTTACAGGTCCTTTGGTTGATCTCTCCTCCCTTCTCCCACCCTTCCCTACCTTCCTTCTGAGGTTTGGCAGTCTGATTGATGATTCTCTGTCTCTTGATCTGTCCCTGTTCATCAGTTGATGTTGTTCATTATCTTCTACAAATGAGTGAGATCATGTGGTATTTATCTTTCTCTGACTGGCTTATTTCACTTAGCATATTGCTCTCCAGGTCCATCCATGCTACTGCAAATGGTAAGAACTCCTTCTTTTTTACTGCAGCATAGTATTCCATTGTGTAGTTGTACCACCGTTTTTTTAATCTACTCATCTGCTGATGGGCACTTAGGCTGTTTCCAAATCTTAGCTATGATGAATTGTGCTGCTATGAACATAGAGGTGCATATATCCTTTTTGATTCCTGTTTCCAGTTTCTTGGGATATATTCCTAGAAGTGGGATCACTGGGTCAAATGGGAGATCCATTTTTAGTTTTCTGAGGAAACTCCATACTATTCTCCACAGTGGCTGCATCAGTCTGAAATCCCACCAACAATGCAAAAGAGTTCCTTTTTCTCCGCATCCTCGCCAACACTTGTCGTTTGTTGATTTGTTGATGATAGCCATTCTAACAAGTGTGAGATGATACCACAGTGTTGTTTTGATTTGCATCTCTTCGATAATTAATGACTTTGAGCATGTTTGCATTTGTCTCTTGGCCTTCCTTCTGTCTTCCTCGAAAAGTGTCTATTTAGATCCATTGCCCATTTTTTGATTGGATTGTTTATCTTCCTTTTGTTAAATTGTATGAGTTCCCTGTAAATGTTAGAGATTAAATCCTTATCCGTGATGACATTGGCAAATATGTTCTCCCATACAGTGGGCTTTCTTGTTGCTTTGTTGATGGTTTCTTTTGCTGTGCTGAAGCTTTTTATTTTGATGTAGTCTCATTTGTTTATTTTCTCCTTCGTTTCCATTGCCCTAGGAGCAGCATCAGTGAAGAAGTTCCTTTGGCATATGTCTGAGATTTTGCTGCCTGTGGATTCCCATACTATTTTTATGTTTCCCATCTTATGTTTAAGTCCTTTATCCATTTTGAGTTTATTTTTGTGTATGGTGTAAGTTAGTGGTCTAGTTTCATTTTTTGCATGTATCTATCCAATTTTCTCAACACCATTTGTTGAAGAGACTGTCTTGACTCCATTGTATGTTCATGCCTTCTTTGTCAAATATTAATTGGGCATATTGGTTTGGGTCGATTTCTGGGTTCTCTCTTCTAGTATTCCATTGATCCATATGTCTGCTCTTGTGCCAATAATAGGCTGTTTTTAAGAACAGTGGCTTTGTAATACAGCTTGATATCTGGTATTGAGATCCCACCTACTTTGTTCTTCAAATAGTTGCAGCTATTTGGGGTCTTGTTTTATTCCAGATGAATTTTTGGAAAGTTTGTTATAGGTCTGTAAAATATGCCATTGGTATTTTAATGGGGATTGCATTCAATCTGTAGATTGCTTTGGGTAGTATGGACATTTTAATGATGTTGATTCTACCAATCTATGAACACAGTATGTTCTTCCATCTGTTTATGTCTAGCTCTAGCTCTTTTATTAGTGTCCTGTAGTTTTTTGCATATAGCTCTTTTACCTCCTTAGTTAAGTGTATTCCTAGGTATCTTAATTTTTTTTGTTGAGATGGTAAATGGGATTGCTTTTTTAGTCTCTCTTTCTGCAAGTTCACTGTTGGTGTAAATAAATGCCATAGATTTTTTGGCATTAATTTTGCATCTTGCTTCATTGCCAAATTCATTCATTAAGTCTAATAATTTTTTCATGGAGTCTTTAGGGTTTTCTATGTACAATATCATGTCATCTATGAATAAGGACAGTTTTACTTCTTCTTTTCCAATTTGGATGCCTTCTATTTCTTCTTCTTGTCTGATCACAATGGCTAGTACTTCCAGTACTATGTCGAACAGGAGTGGTGAGAGTGGGTATCCCTATCTTGTTCCTGTTCTTAGGGGAAATGCTTTTAGTTTTTGTCCATTGAGTGATATTGGCTGTGTGTTTGTCATATATGGCTTTTATTATGTTGAGGTATGATCCTTCTATTCCCACCTTGCTGAGAGTTTTTATCAAGAAAGGGTATTGGGCCAAGACCAGTTTGGCTCAGTGGATAGAGCGTCGGCATGGGGACTGAAAGATCCCGGGTTCGATTCCAGTTGGGGCATGCACCTTGCTTGTGGGCACATCTCCACAGTGGGGCGTGCAGGAGGCAGCTGATCCATGTCTCTCTCGTATCGATGTTTCTGACTTTCTATCTCTCTCCCTTCCTCTCTGTAAAAAAATCAATAAAATATATTTTAAAAAAAGAAAAAAAGAAAGGGTGTTGGATTTTGTCAAATGCTTTTTCTGCATCAATTGATTTTCATCTCTCAATTTGTTTATGTGATGTATCATGTTTATTGATTTGCATGTATTGTATCATCCTTGCATCCCTGGGATAAATCCTGCTTGGTCATGATGTATGATCCTTCTGATGTACTGCTGGATCCAATTTCCTAGAATTTTGTTGAGGATTTTGGCATCTATGTTCATGAAGGATATTGGCCTATAATTCTCTTTCATTGTGTTGTCTTTATCTAGTTTTGATATTAGGGTGATGCTGGCTTCATAGAATAAGGTTGTTCCTTCCTCTTGAATTTTTTGGAATAGTCTGAGAATGCTAGGTGTTAGTTCTTCCTTGAATGTTTGGTATAACTCTCCTGTTAAACTATCTGACCCTGGGCTTTTGTTTGCTGGGAGCTTTTTGATGACTGCTTCAATTTCTTCCATACTTATTGGCCTATTGAGATTTTTAGAATCTTCCCGATTGAGTTTTGGAAAGTTGTGTTTTTCTAGGAATGTGTCCGTTTCCTCCAGGTTGTGTAGTTTGTTAGAATAGAATTGTTCATAATATTTTTTAATAATCCTTTGTATTTCTGTGGAGTCTGTTGTTATTTCTCCTCTTTCATTTCTGATTTTGTTTATATGGGTCCTCTCTCTTTGCTTCTTGGTGAGCCTTACTAGAGGTGCATCAATCTTGTTTATCCTTTCAAAGAACCAGCTCTTGGTTTCATTGATCTTTTGTATTGTTTTTTTGTTTTTGTTTTTGTTTTTTGTCTCTATGTCATTTATTTCTGCTCTAATCTTTATTATCTCCTTCCTTCTGCTCACTCTGGGCTTTTCTTGTTGCTTTCTTTCTAATTCTTTGAGTTGTAGAGTTAGGTAACTTACTATCATTTTTTCTTGTTTTTTGAGGTAAGTCTGTAGAGCATAAACTTCCCTCTCAGAACTGCTTTGATTGTGTCCCATAGATTTTGAATTGCTGTGTTTTTCTTGTCATTAGTTTCCAGGATGCTTTTAATTCCTTCTTTGATCTCTTTGGTAACCCAGTCATTATTTAATAGCATACTATTTAGCTTTCAAGTATTTGAGATTTTTGGATTTGTTTTTATGGTAGTTTATTTCTAATTTTATGGAATTGTGGTCTGAGAAGATGCTTGGTATGATTTCAATCTTCTTGAATTTGGGGAGACTTTGCTTGTGACCCAATATGTGGTCTATTTTTGAAAATGTCTCATGTGCACTTGAGAAGAACATATATTCTGTAGCTTTGGGGTGAAATGTTCTGAAGATATCAGTTAAGTCCATCTGATCTAGTGAGTCTTTAGGATTGCTGTGTCTTTGCTGATTTTTTGTCTAGAGGATTTACCCAGTGATGTCAGTGGTCAGTGGTATGATTGTATTGTTGTCAATCTCTCCCTTGATATCTTTCAGGAGTTTTGTTATATTTGGGTGCTCCTATGTTGGGTGCAAATATGTTTATCATGGGTATATCCTCTTGTTGTATCAATCCCTTCAGTATTATGAAGTAACTTTGAGGTCTATTTTGTCAGATATAAGTATTTCAACCCCAGCTTTATTTTCATTTCCATTTGCCTGAAATATATTTTTCCATCCCTTCACTTTCAATCTGTGTGAGTTCCTTGTTCTGAGGCATGTCTCTTGCAAACAGCATATATATGGGTCATGCTTTTTTATCCATTCAGCCACTCATTGTCTTTTGATTGGAGCATTTAGTCCATTTATGTTTAAAGTTATTACTGAAAAGTACTTGTTTATAGTCATATCTATTTTTGTGTCTATGTTTCTTCTTACCTGTTTATTTCTTCTTTTTACAGTGTTCCCTTTAGCAGTTCTTGCATTGCTGGTTTGGTGGTGATAAACTCCCTTAGCCTTTTTCTTCTTTGAGAAGCTTCTGATTTCCCCTTCAATTTTGATTGATAGTCTTGCTGAATAGAGTATACTTGGATTCAGTCCTTTGCTTTGCAATACTTTGTATACTTCCTTCCATTCTGTTCTAGCTCATGTGTTTCTGTTGAGAAATCATTTGATAATCTGATGGGAGTTTCTTTGTAGGTAACTCTCTGTCTTTCTCTTGCCTCCTTTAAGATTCTCTCTTTGTCATTGATATTTGCCATTGAAATTATGATGTGTCTTGGTGTGGGTCTTTTCGTGTTGATCCTGCTTTGGACTCTCTATACTTGTGTAACTTTTTTCTTCCTCATATCCAGGAAGTTTTCTGTCATTATTTCTTCAAATAGGTTTTCTAATCCTTACTGCTCTTCTTCTCCTTCTGGCAGCCCTATTATACATGTGTTACTTCATTTCATGTTGTCCCAAAGCTCCCTTAGGCTTTCCTCCTACTTTTTAATTCTTTTCTCCAATTGCTGTTCAGCTTGAGCTTGTTTCTGTATCTGATCTTCTAACTCACTAATTTGGTCCTTTGCTTATTCTGGCCTACTGTTGAAACTGTCCATGGTGTTTTTGATTGAAGCTATATCACTTTTCATTTCTTCCTGATTCTTGCATAGGTTGTTGATTTTCTCATCCATCCGATATATAAATTCCATGACCATTACTCTGAGTTCTTTTTCGGTCATGTTGAATGCTTCAGTTTCACTAATTTCCTTTCTTGGAGACCCCTCATTTTCTTTCCTCTGGGGATTGTGTCATCTCCCCATTCTGACTATCACCAGAAGGTTTAAACTTCAAGTTGCATAGACCTGGACCGTGTGCCATGGAAACGTCACACCTCCCTCGTGTCATTGAAGTGCTACGACACTAGGACATGTGGCTGCCGTGGGTTGGAGGGAACCAGGCTTGCCCAGGGTCAGTGTTACCAGCATTCAGTGATTCAGTGTGGTCTAATGTGCGTACCTAGAATCAGGGACCCTGCTTGCACTGCACTGTTGGTATATGCCAAAAATGAGTCCCCTAGCACATGTCAGGAGTCAGAGTTTCCCTGTGTCTGCACCAAGAATTGAGTATCAGAGTCTCTGTTGCCTTGTGCAACTTCTCACTGAGAATCAGGGTCCCCATGTGTGCATGCACCAAGAATTGGAGTCACTGGCTCTTAGTGTGAATACACTGTGAGTCAGGGATCCCAGGCACACACAGTAAGAAACAAAGTCTGTGGTGCTCAGTGCTGCCTCTTGCCAGGTGAATCTGGGTCCCAGTCACCATGGGGGACTGAGTTGCACAATAGCTCAGTGGCTTGCCTGTACTGCGAAAAACTGACTTCCGTGTGCACTTGCCTAAAATGGAAGTCAGGTGGCACTACCACCCTATCTAGGCTTTAGGTTGGGGTTGCCAGATTGCATTGCGGGGAGCAGATTCCAGTAGCAGCGCTGTGGCCCATGCATGCGATCTCAAGCTTAAATTCCCATAAGGGCCCTGCAGCCTGTGGGAGGGAAGGGTCTATCAGCAAGCCTGCAAAGGAATTCTTTAATTCACAGAAATCTGTGGCCAGAAAGACTGGATTCTTGTTATCCGTTAGTCTAAAGCTGTGGTTGCAATTCTCTTTCCCAGTGCCTGCAGGGTCCTGGTTTATGTTTGAGACATGACTGGGGGTTGCTGAGGGCAGGATCCTAGTCTCAAGCACTTGTTTCTCAAGATGGCATGGTTTCTGTGCCCACACTGGTCGCCAAGAAGTGTGTGCTTTGTGCTCAGGGCTCCCTCTTCTAATACTGCCCAGTTTGGCAGCCCCTTGGAAGACTGGCAGAATCTAACTGTCCCTAGCTCATCCACACACAAACCATACATGTCTACACTCTCCTCTATAGCTTCCTCATTCTCTCACACTCTCTCCCTTCCTTCCTGCTGGTCGCCATCTTCCTTCCTTCTACCTCCTAATATTCTTTTAGTCATACTGAACCTTCAAAATCGAATGTGTATCACACTTACTATGCATTTCAATGTAGTTGCTAAGTTTTCATCAGAAGTACTTGCTTTGATTTTAGATTTTATAAAATTTATAGTTAAAGAAGTAAATCCATATACCCAAGTTAGTTCTAACCATTCTTAAATGTTTCCTAATAACTGAATAAAGTATCTGTTTTTAAGCTTATATTAAAAAGTCTGTTCTTCAGTTGCAATAACTACATTTCAAGTGCTCAGTAGCTAAATGTGGCTTGTGGCTACCACATCAGACAATACATAATACCTGGCATATAGTAAGTGCTCAATAAAAGCCTACTATCCATTACTTTCAAAGTACCATCCCTCTCCAAACACAGAGAACTGCTACTTCTCTTCCCTCAGACTCCAAATCAGAGGCCAGGCCTGTCATTTGCTGCATACATGGTCTGTGAGATGAGCCCAAGCCCAGGATCTGCAGGCCCTCCTTGAAGTATAGTTTTTCCAGTCACTGGTGGAGCCACTGCCAGAAACATCTTTCTGACTTTCCCCACTGTGGTTCTGGGAAGCCTTTATGAATCTTGGGATTATTTTGCTATGTACACGTGTGTAACCAGTGAGGATAGCAAGGCTTTTGTAGAGGGTTATTCTTAGAAACAAGAACTCGGTACATCTGTGCAGCAGAAATGATAGGACTGACATGGTCACACTAGTGACTGACATTTGTTCCTATTCACAGACCAAATTGTAGATGGGGAAATGTAGGCATGATTGTGAGGCAGGTTCCTAAATTTAATTCTGTGCTATTTTCTCATACTGTTAGTTACAAATCTTCTCAGCTTCCTCACATTCATTTTTCTAGCAATTTGTAATGAAATCTTGCCATACATATAACACATTTGACAGCTAGGAGGGATTGCCAGATAAGACTCCCTTCCTGCCTGCCCTCAATAATCTTACAGTCCAGTACAAAAATAAGTATGACAAAGTCTAATGTGATTGGCACCATACAAGAGAGACAGTCAGAATTCCAGGATAGGTCAAATGAAAATGCATTTTTCTGATGAGAGAGCTAGGGAACCTTCAAGAGGCAGGTGGGAGGGGTGAATCCTAAATGGTAAAATTAGCCTAAGCACCCTTCCAGGGCTGAGAAAGTTTGGCAAGACTATACCTAGGTATAACGACAATATATCAGAAAGAAAGTTTGGGACCAGATTGCATGTGGGAATTGCTGGATCATATAATATCTTAGTCAGCTCGGGCAGCCATAACAAAATACTACAGAATGGCTGGCTGGTTGGCTTACACAACAGAATTTTTTTTTTCACAGTTCTGGGAGCTGGAAGTCCAAGATTAGGATGCCAGCATAGTTGAGTTCTGGTGAGAGCTCTTTCTGGCTTGCAGATGGCTGCCTTCTTTCTATGTGCTCACATGGCAGAGAGAGGGAAACTGGAGAGAGGGCTCTGGTCTTACAAGGGTAATCATGATGGCCCCACCTTTATCTATACCTAATCACCTGTTAAATACCATCACATTGGGGATTAGAGCTTCACATATGAAGTTGGTATGTGGGGAGAGACAAAATTCAACTCATAGTACATAGTACTTCTATTTTTAATTTTTTGAGGAATCACCATATTGTTTTCCATAGTGACTGTACTATTTTACATCCCTACCAACAGTGCACAAGGATTCCAATTTCTTCACAACTTCACCAACACTTGTTTTCTGTTATTATGTGTGTGTGGGGGGGATTTTTTGTTTTTCGTGTTTTTTTTTTAATTTAATAAATCTTTATTGTTCAGACTATTACAATTGTTCCTCTTTTTTCCCCCCACAGCTCCCCTCCACCCAGCTCCCATCCCATCCTCTGCCCTGAACTTCTCCCCCATTGTCCTCATCCATAGGTGTACGATTTTTTCTCTAGTCTCTCCTCATACCCTCCTTACCCCTTTCCCCTGAAAATTGTCAGAATACTCCCTTTCTATGCCCCTGATTCTATTATATTCACCAGTTTATTCTGTTCAACAGATTTTTTATTCACTTGATTTTTAGATTCACTTGTTGATTGATATGTATTTGTTGTTCATGATTTCCTTTTTCTTTTTCTTCCTCTTCTTAAAGAATGCCTTGCAGCATTCCCTATAATACTGGTTTGGTGTTAATGAACTCCTTTAGCTTCTTCTTATCTGTGAAGCTCTTTATCTGACCTTCAATTCTGAATGATAGGTTTGCTGGGTAGAGTAATCTTGGTTGTAAGTTCTTGCTATTCATCACTCTGAATATTTCTTGCCACTCCTGTCTGGCCTGCATTTTTTTGTGCTGAGAAACCCGCTGACAATCATATGGGTGCTCCCTTGTAGGTAATTAACTGTTTTTCTCTTGCTGCTTTTAATATTCTCTCTTTGTCCTTTGCTCTTGGTATGTTAATTATGATGTGTCTTGGTGTGATCCTCTTTGGATTCCTTTTATTTGGTGTTCTGTGTGCTTCCTGGACTTGTAAGTCTATTTCTTTCACCAGATGTGGGAAGTTTTCAGTCATTATTTCTTTAAGTAGGTTTTCAGTATCTTGCTCTCTCTCTTCTTCTGGCACCCCCATAATTCTGATGTTGGTACATTTGAAGTTGTCTCAGAGACTCCTTACACTATCTTCACATTCTTTTATTCTTTTTTTCTTTTCCAGTGGAGTTTTTTGTTGTTGTTATTGGGTTTTTTTTGCTTCTTTGTATTATAAATCTTTGGCTTGATTCTTGCGATCCTCTAGTCTGCTGTTAGGTCTCTGTATAATATTTTTATTTCAGTCAGTGTGTGCTTAATTTCTAGTTGGTCCTTTTTCATCTCTCGTTGGTCCTTTTACATCTCTTCTTGGGTCTCGCTACATTTATCCATCTTTTCTAGGAAATTCTTGAAAAACCTTATAACCATGGTTTTGAATGCTATATCCAGTCATTTGTTTTTCTCCATTTCTTTCGTTTGTGATCTGTTTCTTTGTCTCCACATTTTCGCTGCTTCCCTGAGTTGGTAGCTTTGTGTGCTAGGTGTCCTATATGGCCCAGTAGCTCTGTCTCCTCAGTTACCTGAGGTAGACTCTTTTGATGCACCCCTTTGTGGACTGTGTATAAAGCCTTGTTGTAGTTAAATCTTAATTGTTGTTGGTATCACTAAGGTCAATTGGTTGTGAGGATCAGCTGTGTCTATGCTGCCAGGAGAACTTCTGTGCTGGAGTCAGCCTTATGATACAAGACCTGAAAAACTGCAAAAGCCTCTGTGTTCAGTTTGGATGGGGTAAAGTCTCAGAGCTGAGCAGACAGCCTTGGTTTCCCATCAGCCCTGCTGTATGCAACCCCTGAGTCTCAGTGTTCCTCGGTAATTGCTGCAGCCCTCTCTGTGTGCACTGGTGTGCATGCCTCCAGACCTCTACCTTTTGCAGCTCCCTTGAGTTTCAGTGTGCTCCGGGGACCAGTATGAGTCTGGGTCCCCAAGTTGTCACCCAAAACTGGGGTTCAGTGCAGTCTGAAGTAGAGTTCAGCCCAGTTGGGAGGTTCCGTCTTTCTCCCACTAGAGAAAGTCAGCAGCACAATCAGCAGTCAGTCCTCTCTGCATGCACTGGTGCACACGCCTCCAGACCTCTGCCTTTCATGACTTCCCTGAGTTTCCATGCACTCCTCACTTTTTCCAACAGTCCAGACTCCCCTCGTATGAGTCTCACCTGGAATTGGGGTTCAGTGCAGTCGGAACTGGGGTCAGTACAGTTGGGAGTTTCTGTCTCCCTCCCACAAGAGGAAGCCAGCCAGGCCCTGCGCCACCCATCCTTTCCACGCACGTGTCTCTGTGCCTCAGCTTTTTGCAGCTCCTCTGAGTCTTCGTGAGCCCCTCTCTTTCCTTCTAGTTGTAGAATTTTCACTCAGTCAGATTTCCTGTGGTTCTGGATGATGTCCTTTTTGTCTTTTAGCTATAGTTTTGAAATTGTTGTGGGAGGCTGCAGTTTAGGTGTTCACCTATGCTGCCATCTTCATGTGTGTTTTTAGACAGTTTTCCTAGGATATGAGGTGGCATCTCATTGTGTGTGTGTGTGTTTTTTTTTATTTGCATTACCTTTATAACCAATGATGTTGAGTATCTTTCCATGTGCTACTGGCCATTTGTACATCTTCTTTGGAGAAATTTCTATTCAAATCTTTTGCCCATTTTTATTGGGTTGTTCACTTTTTGTTGTGTTGTTGTGACAATCATTGGCATGTCTGAGGCAATTCTAACAAATATAGTGACATCAGCCATCCCTTACCCATTGAATAAAGTCTTACCATCCAAAGTCTAGTATCAGGTAGGTGCCTTGGTCACCTTCATGGCTAATGATCATCATGTGTCTCCTGGCTGTTTGTGCTTAAATCCTCATATCTTCCTCCTTGGTTGGGTCTCTACAATCCCTTGTTACATCTTGCTTGCCTCCAATTTCTAAGAGTGAGGCTTGACCTCTAGAGGGGGGTCAGGTGAAGGCTTTAAAACAACAGTACATTCACATCTATGACCCTGATTCTTGCATATTATTTAGAACTCTGATGATTTCAAGTGACAGAAATCCAATATAAGCCATCTTAAAAATTAAGGGGAATTTATTGTCTCCATGGAACCCGTGAGGAGAATCATTATAACTCAAGGACAACTAGAACTCAAACACCTTTCTCTTAGTCTTCCTTCTCTGTTCCTCTCTGCACATATTTAATTCTTCTCTCTTTCTGAAAATTTGGCCTCTGCTTTCTAGATCCACACAGCAAGAAACATGGCCATTGGAATTTCCCAGACTTTGTATTTTATAATCCAGCTTAAGTTGGGCATCCACCACCGAGCCAATCAACTTGACCAAAGAAATGGAAAACCACAATTAATCAAGTGTGAGTTAGGTGTATGGGTAATGCTCCTCTGATAACTGTAGATGGGAGAGAGGAACAACCTCCTAGAAAAAGGTACTGGCCAGGTAATATCACAGGTATCCGCTAGGACCACTAATGGAGTTATGCATTGCACGTACCATGTGATAAAAGTCCTGGTGAAATATCTTATTTCTAGACTCAAACCAATTGGCTTCTTTCGCCCATGTCCTCCCTCTTCAGAATATCTCAATACTGGAGTCCATCCGGTCCTCTGGAGTCCCATGGTTTGAAATGCCAATGATTTCTTCTAACCCTTGTGCCAAAGTCCCAGCATTCTTTAGTGTCCAAGTTTAGCTTATGACAGATGCTGGTTGTGAAGACCACAAATTGTTACTTTTTTTTTCACCAATTGTATAACATTTGGTGCTTTTCATAACACCACACTGCTTCTGTCTTACTGTGCTGTCTCTCTCCATATCAAGCCACTGATATTTCTTGTCTCCTCCCTAAAAAAGAAAAACAGACAAAAAAAAAAAAACACCAGAAATGCCCATACTCTCTTCTCCCAGGGGTTTCTTGGTCAGAGAGAATTTGGAACCTAAAGGAAATCCCTATGGAGAGGCCCTGCTCCCAAGTCTCACTGATTCTGGGTTTAATTCTCTCTTGTGAGCCAGGCATTGAATTACTGCCTCCACCCACAGTTTCTGTTTTCCATTGTCTCATCTAATAAAGGTTCCAGATCTGAAAGTCTCGGAGACCCTAACTCTAATCCAATTAAGCCCTGCAAAAGCAACTAGTCTCAGGAAAGACAAAAAGGTGAAGAGGTTAATAGCAGACAGAACCTCCACTGACAAGCTAAATTAGCCTTGCCCACCTCAGGAGAAATGTTAAAAGCAGATTACTACGACTGCTGTTGGTGATTAACATTTGCTCAAAATCTAAGTAGGTGATTTTTTTTTTCCCAAGTTAAATGTTAACCTGAGGAAAGAGGGACAATAGCTATGGAAGAGGAATGTGAAGAAGACAACAGAAAGACCAGCCTGCCGATGGATGTCTTCTTCCCACAGTAGTTGAGGTTGAGAATGCTAAGGAACAGTTCCCCTGGTTTCCTTCTCAGATAAGAAAGATGGAGATTTTCCTCTCGTCATTTTACAAACTGTGTTCCAGGGTGGGAATGGAATAGGGAAGCAGCTATAGGCCTGACCTTGGAGGAGCCAGGTCAGAAGCTGCCTGGAGGCATTTCAGTTTTGTATTTTGGACCACTATAACAAATACCACAGATGGGGTAGTTTAAACAAGGGACATTTATTTTTCACAGTTGTAGAGGCTGGGAAGTTCAAGATCAAGGTGCTAGTCATTTCAGTTCCGGATGAGACCCCCTCTTTTGGTTGCTGCCTTCTCTCTGTATTTGCACAGGGTAGAGAGAAGAGCTCTGGTCTCTTCATCTCCTTATAAGGGCACCAATCCCACCACAGGAGGCTCCACTCCTATACCTCATCCAGACCCACATGTTAGATTTCTATAAGGTCATAGGTTGTTCCCAGTCAGAAACACCAGAAACTTTTCAAGCAGAGAAGATACCTCCTTACTGGAGTCAAATACTGACTATTAGACAGATCCCACACACCCAAATTTTGACTCATCCCACCCTGAAGCACATCACAATCCTCCCACCCCTCCAGATCCATCCTGCCTGTGCTGTCCAGATCCCCTCAGCTCCAGAGACAGATAAAGTGATATATTGGAGTGGTTTATACCAATTCATGAGAGCTATTCAGGAATTTTACAAGAACCATTGGTAGAAGTCTGCAGTGATGGGAGTTGTTATGCCGTGAAAGTCAGCCAATGCTACTAACAAGGGCTTTTGTTTTTGGAGATTCATTCAGTTTACCAGCACATGACTGAGCAGATGCTAAAATGAGATTGAACCTATAAGGATTCTATTAAAGAAAGTACCTGTGTGAGAAAAAATGAGAAGGTTGCAAGAGCCATGTCAGACAGCAAAGCAAGTCTAACCCCAAATTAGGGAAGAATGGGAAGAAAGGTTAATAGAAGCACCCTAAACTATATGCATTGGAAGGAATGTTTTGCAAGGCTGCTGGGGAATCCTCGAGCCAAAGTCAGCCATCAGTGGATGGCTCTCAGGACTCAGCCTATCTCAGTATTCCTACAGACCGTGGCCATTTACAGGGAGTAGCCTGTGAGAAGTGTGGCCTCAGTGAAAATGCAGGATTTCTGAACCCAGCAACCAGGGCTTTAGGGAATTCATGGTCCCTGTTGGTAGTCCTTGAGGTATGTTCTCATTACCACCACAGTCTGCCCCTTGCACCACACCAGAAGGTGCAGGAAACAGCTCCCCCAAGGTTCCCCTGGGCCTTTTTTTTTTTTCCTGAGAAATGAGCCACAGTCCCTATCACTGAAGTTAAACTTGAGGCTAGAACTAGCATCCTCCTTCCCTCCTCCACTCTTCATTCTAAACCTCCCTTGCCTTTTGCTCCCAACTCAGCAGGTATAGGTGGCTTGTCTGATGGTATGACCTTCACTCCTGAAAGGTCTAAATCATAATTATACCCTTTGCAGTTTGGGGTGGCTTCATGTGTCTATTCACAGTTATAGTGGAAAAAGAAGTGCCAGGAAGCACCCCAGTGGGTTGCCTGGGTTCCACACCTGTTCCTCCCGGCCCCCACTGTAAAAGCACTCCTACATCCTCCTGCTGATGAAGGTCAATGACTCCTATCCATATGGTGACTCCTTTTTCGCCTGCTGATCCCTATGCACAAGGACTCCAAAGACTCCTGGCAACAGCCTTAACTTTCAGTGTCTTGCTGTGTCTCCTGGCAAGGGTGTGTGCTCTTTTGGGACCAGGACCTCAAACCCTGCAGAGCAGAGAGTTGAAGGAATAGGAGACACAAAATCCATCTAGTGGGTCATTGAGTGTGATAATAAGGAGGTCACTTTTGCTTCTACCTCTTGGTTTCCAGACTCAGTGTATCCTTCCTTTTAGAGACACGGTCCCACTGAAGGAGGGCACTGCATCCTTTCAGGGTATTTCCTCAGCTCACACTTCAGTTGTTCTTTTAGAAGGCCACTCCAGGATTCTTATAAGGCCAGCTGTCTCAGAATAGTGTGGTATGTAATGCAATTAGTAAACCCCATAGTTACGGGCCCACTTCTGAACCTCCCTAGCTTGAGGAATATCCCTTAGTTGGATGCTATGCTCTATGGGAATCCATGCCTGCAAATCCGGCATTCTATAAGCCCCAAGCAATTGTGCTGGATGAGATGCTGTAGGCAGAAAAGGAAATCCATGTCCAAAATAAATATCTACCCATGTGATGAGGACCCACTGGCCCTTCCAGGCTGTCATCCTTGAAAGGTCTACTCTGCTACTGACATTCAGAGGCAGCAGTAGCTCTATTGGCCTTGCTAAGCGAGAGTCCATGCTGTTGGACCCATAGTTAGCCTCCATCGCCAGCATCTCAGCCATTCTGTTCATGTGTCAGTTCTGAGGAGGACAGTGACAGTTGACATCAGTGGCTAAGCCCTTTTGTGTAATTGATTGTTCAGAGGCTCTTTCTTGGTAGATGCTTCCAGATGGATATTAAAGTGCTAAAAAAATTATTATTTGTATGTCCACATGCCTTTGCCTCTGACCTCCTCAGCCACTGCCCAGGATCTGCATATATTCTCATCAGTGGCCATCTTTCTTCCATGCAAAATGGATGGCCAAGTGCACTGCTCACAGCTCTGTCCACTGGGAAGATTTTCTTTCTGCACTGAGTTTCTGGGCAACCTCTGAATGTGTGACTGTTAATCCATTTTTAAATCAAGCTTGGGATTTCCCCTTCTTTTATCTGGTCACACAGGACTCTGAATACAGCCATAGGTATTATATAATCTATAGGGGCACGGTACAACTGTGATGGGTAGTAACATGGGCTACTTGCTTCTGCAGCATACTCATGCCCTCTGGACCAGCTCTAACTCAATATAGAATGATAATTTCTATTTCATAGTGGACTAAAGCTATTCAGTTTAAGACTTTGCAGATTTGACAACTCACAATAGACAGTTCTGAAGGTAGAATCATTGGTTACCTCGCGGTCCAGTTTCAAATTTCCAGAACTCAATTCCATCTCCACTAGGACCAAGTAACATCCTGAAAGCTGATTCTCAAAAGGTATATCAATCTCTAAGGGCCAGGCCCTGCTCCAAATCCCAGGACCTGCATTGTGATTTTCCCACTGGTACTTGCCATAAGCTCTGTAGTATATCTTTTCCCACTACTGACACCTCCAGCCCAACAAGATCTGCCAGATTGCATGGCCCAAGTGGAATGGCAATTACTCCACCATCTCTATTTGCTGAATCACTATCTCCTACTCTGAGTCCCACTTAAAGTTGGCTGCTTTCAGTGTCCCCCAGCATATGAGCAAGAGCAATATTCACAGGTGTGGAATGTGTTTCTTCTAAAACCTGAACAGGCTTACCGGTGTTGGGTTTTCCTCATTGTTGTAGGGTATGCAAGATACACAATTTGTTGTTGTTTTTGTTGTTGTTGTTGTTTTGGAGGTTCCTACTGGATTCCTCAAAATGTTACTGAAGTGGCCAATCTCTGAATCTTCACAGGGCTATTATTCCACCCACTGGAATGCATGGGCCTTACTCATGCCTCCAGCACTTTAGCCACCTCTTGCTCCTCCTGATCAACTAGCAGGATGTCATCAGTGTAGTGGTATAATTCAGATCTCTGGACTATATTATGACAGAGGGTAGAAGAGTTTATATAGATCTGAGGCAAAACTAAATGAATATTGTTCATCCTACAGGAATAAATAATGTTTTTTGGTCCTCTTTTCTACTTGGAAAGGAAAAGAATGCATTCACCAAATCACTGGTCACATCCCATGTATCTGCTGTTTGATTAACCTGCTTAACAATGATACATAATCAAGGTTGCTGGTTGGTATAAGCCTGTGGCAGTCTATGGTCGTTTTCTAGGATACACCCAGCTTTTGTAGAGCCCAGGCTAGCAAATTAAATGGGCCACCACAGCTACATCCTTTAGGTTTTGGGGTTGTTTTTTTAAAAATATATTTTATTATTTTTACAAAGAGAAAGGGAGAGGGATAGAGATTTAGAAACACCGATCAACTACCCCCTGCACACCCGCTACTGGGGATGTGCCCGCAACCAAGGTACATGCCCTTGACAGGAATGGAATCTGGGACTCTTTAGTCTGCAAGCTGATGCTCTGTCCACTGAGCCAAACCAGTTAGAGCATCCTTTAGGTTTTCAATGGTGATACTAATCATCTCCTCTTCCCAGCCCCCACTAGAATGTGTTCTTGTTTTTTATTTACTTTCTTTGGCTGGATAGGGGATTAAAGAGATAGAAAAGATAAGTTTTAGAGGTTCCATTTGCCTTCTCCACTATCATAGCTTTTATGGCATAAATCAGGACCTGGTATGAAGGTTACTCCAACTGCCAATTATATCAATTCCAGTTGTGTGCTTTAGTCCTAGGGAAAACCTCTGAGTGAATCTGAAGACTCGGCAAACCCACCATGAGCTGGACTTTAGCCAGGATTCCATCTTACCTGGCCCTCTTTTCAGGGGATGTAAGGACAACTTAGATCAGTGTCATCTCAGATTCTGGCTCTAATGATCTTCAAAATGTTTGGTTTACTCCCCTTTCCCCAGTACAATCACTTGGGGAAGGTCTTGGAAAATCATCACAATGTAGTTTCCCACCTTCTGGGGACCACCTTTTCAGTCACTGGGTTTCTGATTTTAAAATTGGCTCAGGCCCTAACTGGTTTGGCAAAGTGGATAGAGCGTCGGCCGGCGGACTGAAAGGTCCCGGGTTCGATTCCAGTCAAGGGCATATACCTTGGTTGGGGGCACATTCCAGTAGGCAGTGTGCAGGAGACAGCTGATCAATGTTTCTAACTCTTGATCTCTCTCCCTTTTTCTATAAAAAAATCAATACAAAATATATTTTAAAAAATAAAATAAAATTGGCTCAGGTCTGGGAATTGAACACAGAATCTTGATACCCTTTTTGATACCTATTTTTTCAACCATTTCCACAATTTCCTACTGGTTTTTATAGTAATCGTGGCCTCCTGGCTTCTGGGAGTTAACCGCTGCCATCCGGCCTCTATTATTCAGGGCCCTCCATCCCAATGTAGGTTAATGAGCTCAGCTTTCTGACACCCCGCTTACCCTTTCTGGCCTGCAGAGGAGAGCCACTGCTGGACTTCATTCATTCCAGATGCCCTGGTGTGTCCTCTGGGCCTTTTCATAGAGTATAACCCTCTGGTGGACCTTCTTCTGCCCCTGCAATTAGCCACTCTAGCATACCCATTTCCTCTTTGGGTTTCCTACTACCATCTTCCAGAGTAACCAGGCATTTTCTACCTTGTTTGGTGCTGACCATTGTTTTTGTCAGGCTTCTAAGAACTACCCTAGCAAGCAACTGAGCTTTTCCATTTCCTGGAGTCCTCAGTAGGGTGCTAAACCTCATGTTCTATGAAAGTGCCCCCAAGTCAATACATTCTTGTTTATCTAGCCTCACATTCCAGGCCCTTTGATCAAACACCCTAAATTCAATCCCAGACATGCCCCCCTGGCTCCTGCCAGTACATGCTGTCTAGTTTTTAACAATTCTCTAAGTGCACATCTCCAGCCAGATTTAAATCTATGCTGAGATTTAACTAGTTATCTGCTGGCAACCGGGAGAGGAGATGAGGTCAGCTCCTTAAGAGAGCACCTGGTGCCTTGTAGGGGTGAGGTTTCTGCAGCATGTTCCGGCACAATGGAAGTACTGGCTCTTATTAATGAAAGGTGGGTTCCATCTGTAAGCCCAAAAGGTCCAGGAGTGGCTGGATGCCCCATCTCATGATTCAGGATCTCAGATCATCTTGGTGACCTCAGGCTGCCATCACCAAATACCACAGACTGCATGGCTTAAACAACAGAATTTTATTTTCTTACAGTTCTGGAAACAGGCAAGTCCAAGGTCAAAGTGCCAGCCAATTTGGACTTTGTTGTTGTTTTAGTTTTTGGTGCTTTTTTTTGGCGGGGGGGGGGGGGGGCGCAGCAGGGTTGTTTGGTTGGTTGGTTTGGTTTGGTTTCTGGTGAAAGCTCTCTTCCTGGCTTGCCGATGGAGAGGCATCTTCTGTTTCTCACAAGACCACAATCTTATCAGACTAGAGCCCTACCTTTATGACCTCATTTAACCTTAATTACTTTCTAGAAGTCCTATCTCCTAATACATGTATATTGGGGATTAATTCAATATATGAGGGAACATAATTCAGTCCATAGCACAGATTTTCCCAGAGCGTTGTCCTTTGCATACTAGACCTGCCTTGGCTGAGCCTTCAAACATCTCTGCAGCTCTGTGACTCACACTCAGTCCTGTGCGGTCTTCAGTTTGCTGCTCAAGCGTCTCTGCCTTTCCACTCCGGGTGGTAAGGGCCTCTTCATGAATTACCACCGAAGCATTCTGGCTTTTGCATTTAGCCAGTACCTGTTTGTTAGTAGCCCTCATCTCTCATTATCCTTTTGCAGTTGCACCAGTAAAATTGCAGTAGCCAGTCAACTCCATTGTCTTTGTGGACCTTGATCCCCATATTTTTCAAATTCACACATCATCATATGTGCCACAGCATTCCCCTCCACCATGACATTTCCCAGGTCATTGTCCATGATCCTTCAGCAGTTGAACTACCTGAGACTATAAATGTCCCACATCCTAACCTCTTCATATGTGGGGTGGTGGGTGATCCAATCCGACATCCCCATCTTGCCCTCTGTTTTCTCAGACCACTCTCAATATCACTTGTGTCAGTCCAGGTCCTCTAAGAAGCAAGTACTAGGAAAGGATTAAGCATGTAAGAATTATATTAGAGGAAATGCCTATGGGAAAGCAAATTGGGAGGGAGCTCAAAAAGCTGAAGAGCCATTGCAGACCATGAAGAAGTCTGACCCAAGTAAAGGAGGGAAGGAGAGAGGGTGGATGGAAGCATCCTAGACTGCCATGAAGTCTAAGGAAGTTTCAGCAAAGCCATTTGGGAGTGCTGGAGCCAAGTCAACTATCAAAGAAGTCCTAGTTTCCTTTCACATATAGTCATCACTGGGAGCTCCTAATGGGAAGCATGGATTCAGCACAAAGACTGGATTTCAGAGCAAAGCAGGGGGCCTTTGGTCAGTTATGATCCCTGTCGTTAGAGGTCTGCGAGGTGCAGTCAGCACTTCACAGTGCTCCGGGCCTTCTCTGACTTCAGTTGGGCAAAAAGAAAAAAAAAATGGCTGAGACCGGTTTGGCTCAGTGGATAGAGCTTCGGCCTGTGGACTGAAAGGTCCCAGGTTCGATTCTGGTCAAGGGCATGTACCTTGGTTGCGGGCACATCTCCACTGTGGGGCGTGCAGGAGGCGGCTGATCGATGTCTTTCTCTCATTGATGTTTCTGACTTTCTATCTCTCTCCCTTCCTCTCTGTAAAAAATCAATAAAATATATATATTTTTTAAATGTTACTTTCAGTAAAAAAATAAGTACATAATACTTTTTATCCTAGAATACTGATCTAAATCTCCACCTCTGTTTAAAAAAAAAAATCACAGAGATAATCTTCCTAATTTCTGCCTCATCTCCACCATATTGGGAGGTACAGTATTGTCATTTCCTCTAACAGATCAAAGATAACACTGCCATTGGTAGCAGTCTAGGAGGCTGAGAGTGTTAAAAACCATCTTCATGCCATAACCAGTTTGGCTCAGTGGATAGAGCTCAGTGGAGTTTGGCCTCTGGACTCAAGGGTCCCATGTTCCATTCTGGTCAAGGGCATGTACCTTGGTTGCGAGCACATCCCCAGTAGGGAGTGTGCAGGAGGCAGCTGATCAATGTTTCTCTCTCATCTATGTTTCTAACTCTCTATCCCTCATCCTTTCTCTCTGTAAAAAATTAATAAAATATATTTTAAAAAACAAACAAACATCTGAACACTTTATCCTACATCTCTTCAATAGCTGCCTCTGGAAAGCTCACCACCAAGTATTCATGATGATTTGCTATGGCCACAGTATTGCTTCTGTAATGTTCATGATGCTCACTCAGCTTATCTTTGTACATGAAAGTTAAATGGTCAATCAAGGCATAATCTCATGTAACTCTGGAAGGAAAGGAGTGATCAACAAGATCCTGTTCCTTTACCCAAAAGGGAGAAACTCACATTCGTGGTAGTGGAGCAGCCACTGTGCAGGGAAGAGCTTTTGCAAGTCTGAGTGCCTCTCATTGCCAAAGGCATTCCACAGGTATGTTCCTGTGCCAATCCCTTTTTGCAGCCCCATTTGGTTTTCTTAAAATTTTATTTTATGTCCCATCCTAAGTCCTACTATCACTAGTCCAAATCAATTTCTAGTCACCAATGGCAGAGCCCCAAAAGCTCCTTCTAGCCTAAACTCATATAAAATAAAAAATTTAAAAAAATAAAGCCTCTAGATTGTCAATTCAGCATTTATTGAGCTCCTGGTGCATACCCCACTGTTCAATCCTGAGATAGAGTGATAATAAGATACAGAGCCTACTTTCTAAAAGCTCCCAATCAGCTCTTTCACAATCCTCACGCCCGTCACTGTATTTGGAGTGCCAGGGTCTAAATTATTCACAGAGGATAAAATGGTCTATTTTGGGGTAATTCCTATCACACTTCATGGTGACTGCTTCCATTTTTAAAATAGCCTCAAGTGTGACTATTAATCAGGATATCATTAAAAATAATATCTGTCAGGATGACATTCATTTCTGTGTCATAAATAATGTCACCAGCATTGAATTTCTGAACAGTGGAACATTTACAAAGTTACAGCCGAAGTGTAGGTAATGAGCTTCTGGAGGACAGGTCTGTGTCTTCTATCTCTCTAACACAAAGCACCTGGGACAGTGCCTGGCACAGACCAGGCGCTCAGCTCATGTTTGTTGAATTAATTTGAACATTCCTACATCTCATATTATGACTCTGTTCCGAAAAGATGTGGTTCCTCTTTGTGATGTCAAGCTCTAAGTTTCGAAAAGCTTCCCCAAAATCTTAATGCCCTGGATACCCATTTTTAAAAGTATATTTATTCTCTTACCTATCTTAGTGAATACATTTCATAAGTTCATTAGTCAATGTGTGAAAAGGTACTTCATTCCATTGGTAAATCTACTTCTATTGAAGGTCAAGAGCTGCCCCCTTTGGATATAAATCAATGTCAATGTTGCTTTGTCCATTACTACTTTTTTTCTAGCATTAATATTCTAGGTTTAGTTAAGGTTTTAAATTAGGTTTTGAGATAATTGTAGATTCACAGGCAGTGGTAAGAAATAATACAGAGTAATCCCACCTAACCTATAGGACAATATCACAACTGAGACATTGGCATTGATTCAATCCACTGACAGAATTCAGATACTGATTTTACGTGTGTGTGTTTGTGTGTGTGTGTGTGTGTGTGTGTGTGTGTGTGTGTTGTTTGTTTGTAATATATTTTATTGATTTTCCACAGAGAGGAAGGAGAGGGATAGAGAGCTAGAAACATAGATGAGAAACATCGATCAGCTGCCTCCTGCACGTCCCCCACTAGGATGTGCCCACAACCAAGGTACATGCCCTTGACTGGAATCGAACCTGGCACCTTTCAGTCCGAAGGCTGACGCTCTATCCACTGAACCAAACCAATTTCGTCGTGTGTGTGTGTGTGTGTGTGTGTGTGTGTGTATGTGTGTTGTTTAGTTTTATGCAATTTTATCACTATCACAGGCAAACTTCAGAATAGTTCCATTGCCCTAAAGATCCTTCATGCCCAGTGATCAGCAAACTCATTAGTCAACAGAGTCAAAAGTACAACGTTTGAAATTTCTTTTGAGAGCCAAATTTTTTAAACTGAAACTTCTTTGAATGCCACTTCTTCAAAATAGACTCATCCAGGCCGTGGTATTTTGTGGAAAAGCCACACTCAAGGGGACAAAGAGGTGCATGTGGCTCGCGAGCCGCAGTTTGCCGACCACAGTGCTAGCCTATTATAGCCACAGCCAGTTCTCTCACCCCAATGTTTGGCACCACTAATCTGTTCTTCATCTCTATAATTCTATTTATAGAATATTATGTAAATGGATCCATACAGAATATAACCTTTGAGATTTGAGATCCATGCCAGTCCCTGCGTGTATCAATAGTCTGTTCCTTTTTGTTGCTGAAAAGTATTTCACAGTATGGGTGTAACACAATTTAACCATTCACCCACTGAAGGACATTTGGGTTGTTTCCAATATGGAAATCTATTTGATTTCATAAAATAAAAAATAGGCCTTTCAGCCATCAGTTTTAGCATAATCAAAAGCTCAAATACTTAGTTTCCTTTCTCATCTTCATCCTTGCTTGTTCCTTTAAATTTTTACAGTGGCCTTCTTGAATCCTAGCATATTTTTCTAAGGTTTACCAACCAAAATTACACATAGAATTCAGATTTAAAAATACAATACTTTTGCCAACCTGCATGGCTCAGTGGTTGAGCATCGACCTATGACCAGGAGGTCATGGTTCAATTCCCAATCAGATACATCCCTGGATTGTGAGCTCGATTTTCAGTGGGGGGCATACAGAAGGCAGCCTATCAATGCTCTTCTTTCATCATTGATGTTTCTGTCTCTCTCTCCCTCACCCTTCCTCTCTGAAATCAATATAATAAAAGCCTAATGTGGAAATTGTCCAGTTCAACTGCTCACTATGACATGCGCTGACCACCAGGGGATGGCATGAAACATGGTGGGCATCAGGGACATGGTGCTGGTAGCGGGTGGCCATGGAAACACTGCCAGCCCCAATGGGTCCTGATGAAAGCAGGACTGTGGCAGGATGGTGGAGCAGGTGAGCAGCACACCAGGCCAAGGCGATGCGAACGGGGGCCCAATTGCCCCACCCATCACTCTGCAGACAGCAACCAGGGGCAGTGATGACAAGGGGCCCAGCCCCGATGGATTGCCCTATAGTTGGGATGGTGGAGCATATGAGGGGGCAGCACCAGGCCATGGTAGGATACCAGGCAGAGCTGCGGGGCTGCAAGGTTAGGAGTGCAAGCTGGGACCTGATCACCACAGGCCATCCCAAGGAACCCCACCGTACATGAATTCATGCACTGGGCCTCTAGCAAAAATATAGTTTTAAGTGCAATACTTTTATATAGCACAATGTTTTTCTTTATCTTTCTAATACTTTTCTTGATTAGACTCTATACTTAAGTCATTTTTTTTTGTCTCCTTGAAGGTGATGAGCTCAAAGAACAGTCTATTAGTGTGCATAGACATATATTTAGCCCAAGGAGCTACAAGTATAGTTTAGATTATAATTTTTTCTCAGCATTTCATCTTTCATTTATCCATGCTGAAACTCATCTGCCTATTTTCTATAGCTCAGAAAGTCTAGAAAGAGCTTCTTCCATCATATAACTGTTAGTTTGTGTTCTTATTCTCTGCTAAGTCCTGTGTGATCTGCAAACTTGTATATAGGCCCTGGTATTCAGGCTGGCTTTTCTCAATTTCTTGTCACTGTGTTTCTTGCAGTTAAAGTCTTATCTATGACTGCTTTTGTCAGAAGGAAGGAACTCATTTGACTTTTCAAAACCCTGAACCAGCTTTCTGATTTCTAGGAAACCAGCATCATTTCAGTCTAGACCAGTGGTCAGCAAACTGCGGCTCGCGAGACACATGTAGCTCTTTGGCCCCTTGAGTGTGGCTCTTCCACAAAATACCATGGCCTGGGCAAGTCTATTTTGAAGAAGTGGCGTTAGAAGAAGTTAAATTTAAAAAGTTTGGTTCTCAAAAGAAATCTCAATCATTGTACTGTTGATATTTGGCTCTGTTGACTAATGAGTTTGCCGACCACTCAGCTAGACTAAAAAAAAAAAGACACCAATAAGCTACACCAGTGGTTCCCACATCACAACCAGGCCTTAACTCCAGTGCATTACATCTGGAGAAAACACAGAGCATGAGCATTTTTTAGAAGTCCTCAGGACTCAAACAAATTACATTAAAAATAAAATAAACCTGAGAAAGTTGTTTACGCACTTACAAGGAAAATCCTCTAAGAGTGTTATGTGAATGAAGTTGGTTTCAATCAATATGCTACCATATGTGTAGGGGATAAAAATATGTATATTTGTTGGTGCTTATATATGTATAAAATATCTCTGGAAAAAAATTTTAAGACTCTAGGGACAGTGGTTGCTTCTGAGAGAGTTCTGGCTGGGCAAGGGATTAGGGTCAGAGGGCAACTTTTCACTGTGTACCTTTTAAAATCTATTGCCTATAAGAGCTGGTAAATAGATTGTCTATGTCAAAATTAAAATTAACAAAGTTAGCTGAGATGGGTTTGGCTCAGTGGATAGAGTGTTGGCCTGCAGACTGAAGGGTTTCAGGTTCGATTCTGGTCAAGGCCATGTATCTTGGTTGCGGACACATCCCCAGTAGTGGGAGTGCAGGAGGCGGCTGATCGGTGTCTCTCTCTCATCGATGTTTCTGACTTTCTACCCCTCTCCCTTTCTCTCTGTAAAGAATCAATAAAATATATTTTTTTAAAAATTAACAAAGTTAAAATGAAAACTAAGTGATGCTGATGCACAGCCAGGATTGAAAACCACTGTGCAACACAGTCATGAGCTGACAGTGACAGCTTCATGTCCAACTATACATTTCCTAGACTGTTTATTTAGTTGCTTATTTAGAGAAATGTTGAAAATTCCCTTGTAGGTGCCATACCACTTAGCTTTTGAAAAATTGAAGTGTTCCCTGGCCAGGTGGCTCAGTTGTTTATAGTATTATCCCATATGCCAAAAGATTGTGGGTTCAATTATCAGTCAGGGGACAAACCTAGGTTGTGGGTTTGATCCCCTGTCAGTAGGAATACTGAAGCCAGCCAATCTATCTATCTCTTTCTCTCCCTTTCCTTCTCTCTCTTCCTCTCTCTCTCTAAAAACCAGTAAAAAACATATCATCAGGTGAGGATTATAAAAAGTTTGAACCTGGCCTATGTGGCTCAGTAGATGAGCATTGGCCCATGAACCAGGAGGTCGGGGCACATACCTGGATTGTGGGTTTGATTCCTCTGGTCCCCAATAGGGGGTTGTTCAGTAGGCAGCCAATAGATGTTTCTCTCTCATCGATGTTCCTATCTCTATCTCTCTCTTCCTCTCTCTAAAATCAATAAAAAATATTTACTAAAAAAATTAGGTTGTGACATAAATGAGAAAAATGCACAATAAGTGTCCATCTTGATGAATTTACATGTGTATACCTGCATTCAATTCAAGGTACAGACCATTGTCAGCGCTCCAGAGGTCTCTGCAGGGTTCCTTTCAATCAATAGCCCCCTCCAGAGATGACCACTATTCTACTTTCCCTGCTTCCTGAACTTCATATACATGGAATGTACTATGTTCTCTTTTGTGTCTGGCTTCTTTCATTCAACCGTATGTCTATGAGATTGATCCATGTTGTCACAAGTAGCAGTGGTTTGGGATTTTGTTGTTGTTGTTGTTTTGTTTTTGGGTGGGGATTGCTAACTTGTCTCCCAATTTACCTATCCATTCTTCTATTGGTGGACTTTTTGATTATTTGCAGTTTGGGGCTACAGGTATCCCCTGTTTTCAAGTTTGCTTTATGCCACTTAGCCTTTATGAAAGATCTACATCCATATCTGTTTTTGCCAAAAAAAATTCAAAAAAAAGAGAAAAAAGACGACAAGCAAAAACAATGTTCAACATTGGTTTTGCAGCCATTTCAGAGGTAGCATGAGCAATGAGAGTGAGCCCGCCAAGCTCCTTCCCTGGGAACTACATTCAGCACCATCAAGCCCATAGCTTTGAACCATGTCTGTGAGCATCTGTGCTTTATCTCGATTTATTTTATGCATTCCTGCTTCTATTACATGTTAGTGTCATTTTAGGTTTTATACATTATTTCATATGATTTGGTAGGTTATTTTTTAGGTCTGTGAACATTCAAAATTTTTTCCATATAAATGAATGGTAATTCCTTCTTTGTTTTATGCCATTTTGGCTTATGGAAGTATTCATAGGAATGCTCTACTTTCAGATAGCAGGGAAACCTATAGAATAAATAAAACTATCCAACTGTTCTTATACACATAGGCACACATTGATCTTGGGTACCATTGCACCTACTTTTCTTTCTTTTTTCCTTCTCCCTTCCTCTCTGAAATAAATACCTTTATTGATTTCAGAGAGGAAGGGAGAAGGAAAGAGAGATAGAAACATCAATGATGAGAGAGAATCGTTGATTGGCTGCCTCCTGCACATCCCCCACTGGGGACAAAGTCTGCAATCCAGGCATGTGCTCTTGGCTAGAATCGAACCTAGGACCCTTCAGTCTGCAGGCTGATGCTCTATCCACTGAGCCAAATGAGCTGGGTCCAATGCACCTTCTTAACAACAGTCTTCAATTGTGTGATGAACTGTCCAATGTTTATATTTCCTGAAGGCTATAAACTCTGAAGGTAGGGCAAGATCTATGATTGTTCACTGGGGCATCCCCTGAATAAAAGGCAAATACCCTGTTGCCCTTCACCTTTCTCATATTTTATTCTGGAATAAGAACCTGATGTCTGGAGACAGGGCAGCCATCTCCTGATAATGAGAACAAAAGCAAAAGAAAGGCAGAGCAGACAACGTAGAGGTATTTTGGTCTTTGATGATGTCATAGAATCATGACACCAACGCTGGATTGCCTGCCTTCAGACTGGTCTACAGGAAGAGAAAGAGGAAAATAAAAATAGATGCACAGCCCTGGCCAGTGTAGCCCGGTCGATTGGGTGTCATCCTGTGCACTAAAATATTGCCAGTTTGATTCCTGGTGAAGGGTGTGCAGGAGGAAGCCAGTTGATGTTGCACTCTCACAGCAATGATACTCACTCTCTCTAAAAAGCAATAAAAAAATCTCTAAAAAAACAGATGCACAGAATAGAGCAGAGATAAGGTGTGATGGATTTGTTTCAAGTCCTGGTTTAGTTCCTGAGACCTGGCTACAAACTGCCCTCCCATCTTGCAGTGCACCCTGTCTTCTCATAAATCCTTCCTTTGCTTAAGCCAGCACCACTGGATTTCTGTTACTTCTACCAAGGTTCTTACTCTCGGTCTGTATTTTAGCACTGTATTATCACTGATGTTTATAATTTTATCTCTAACACACCAAGAAAGGGTTAAAAAGGTGCTTGATAATCTCAAATTTGTGAGAAGTGGGAGAGTTATCAGTATGGTAGCAATAACATGGGCTTTGGAGTTGGACAAAATTGGATTCAAATTTCCATTCTGGCACTCAGCCAACATGTGATTTTAGCCAAGTTCCATAAGTCTTCTGAGCTTACATTTTTCTTACTGGCTAAGTGGTGATAATACCTACTTTGCGGAGCTGTTAAGGGCTGAATGCAATAATGTATGTAAAGAGCTGGCAGATAATTAGTATTCAATAATGATAGAAATTTGGTAGAGAGTGGAAAGGTATGCATTATAACATACAAAGATTTACCTTGAATGTGCCTTTTCTATTTATGGGATTGTCTATTTCTGGAGAGAGAGAGAGAGAGAGAGAGAGAGAGAGAGAGAGAGAGAGAGAGAGAGAGAGAGAATGAATGAATTACCTTTTCCCCTAATGATACCAGATGGTAAACCATCAATACACACTAGTCCAGACTTAAAGTATTGCAAATATTATTTTTAAGTGTCAATAAACCATTAGAAAAATTGTGTGCTAGCTAAATATCTTCAAAGTAAGATTTTTAAAATTTATAGGCACTATGTAAAGAGATTGGCAGCCCAAGGCTGCTCCCAGCTTTGGTGGCCAGAGCGTGGGGACAATTCGGGAGTCTCAGAGCACCAGATGACTTCACAGACCGCACGCCTCCTGCATTCGTCTAAGCCCCAGAGGCTTGGTGCAATCTCTGGTCTAGAAAACCACAGCCACAGGTCTGCTCTTCATCATGGACAACTGTAGCTTTAAATACAAGACAGCACTTTACAATCAAACAAATCCAGATGGACAGCTCTCCCAAAGCCAAATCTATACCCAGGACACAGATTTCTAAAGGAAAATGCAGCCAAGGCAGATACAAAAACAACCCAGGGAACACGAAGTCCCAGTCACTATAAAGTCATTGATCACTCTGCTGCTCAACATTGAGCACCACATGCGCTGTGTGACGGGCGGCAGGCCTGCGGGTAGGGGAGGACCGTGAGCCAGGCGCTGAAGCCCAGAAAATGTGTAGGGCGAGTGAAGGTCAGCAGAAGACAGCAGTGACAATGGGGAGAGCATATTCTTCCCTAACAACACAGTCCACTTCCTTGTTAAAGTGTGAGGGCTAAATAACATCTTCAAAGCTGAACCATCCAGGACACTTGAATCTTCCTGAAGAAACTGAAGCTTCAGCTACTGCTTGCAGCATTGCAGTCCATGACCTCAACTTGGCCAGTTTGCTCAAAAGTGGCCAGGCCCCATGTTACTGCCTTGTGCTGACCAAACTTGTAAGAGACTCCTTGGTAAACCAGGTGTCTATTGGCTGATTTCTGTTGGGAAGATGTGCCTCCTTAAGGTTTCCCTTTGCTCCAGACCTTCTTGTGCTCCACCAATGTGTGTCCCCCTATGTCCCTGTGTCCATGTCTTTAAGATCCTTCTCTTTTTTTTACTAACCTACTTATAAACTCTTAATGATTATGGTGGCTGGTTAAAGATAGACTTTTTTTTCTAATTACAATAATAATAGTTATCATTTATTGAGTAGTTATCATGTGCCAGACATTTTGGTGTTTCCCATATGTGACCTCATATAAGTCTCAACTTTCTGCAATGGACATTATTGTTATTATCCTAACTTTTACAGATAATGGAAAGGAGGTTCAGAGTAACTGAGTGACTGAATTGTCCTGATGGTGCAGTATGTTTATTGAGATCAATACCTGTGGAATGAAAAAGATAGGAACAGGAGTGGGCAGAAGGAGAAGCTGAGCTGTGATGCAGACCACTGATGGCCTCAGCCAAACCATGGAAAGCTCTGAAGCTAGAATGGCCTTATCTCAAATTGGATTGGGATAGCCAGCCTTTTATACTCCCTCTCAATCAGTCATTGGACATGGGGATCCCTCAGAAGGGTGGACTTTGGGCGAGGAAGTCTGCAGCTGAGGCAGACCCCAAAGGGGATTGACAGCTGGAGACAATATGCTGACCACTTTCAGCAGCTGGAACAATGAGTCCTTCCTTGACACAAGAACTGGGAAGTGTATCACCAGGTCCAGAATGTTCAAAAAATCCCACACTAGTGAATAGTAACAGCAGGCTTGGAACAGAAGTCTCTCTGATGCTAGGACCTTCCTATAGCACCTCCCACAACCATTCAAATCAAATGTTCACTTATCAAAAGGTTGTCTTCCTTTATTGCTTTGCCTACAAATTAGTCTCTTCCTCGAAGGTGGTGGCTCCCTTGGGAGCATTTATAATTCTTTCCTAAAGGAGGATGAGCCTGTGCCCTTCTGTGGAAGAACAGTGGTCTCAGTAGTATTGATATCCTGAGCCCTATGACTAAAGCCAAAGCAACAAATATCTCTGTCTCCAAATATTCTCAATGATTACTCAGCCATGAAACTAAGAACACATGGCCACAGAAAGAAACCAACTATTCTAGCAGTCCCACTTCATCCCACTGCCCTAGAATAATTTTTATCCATTTTCTTTTTTTTAATTAACCTTTGAGATCTTTATTTAATTTGCTTTTTCCTAGCAGAGCTGTTAGCATAAACAAGAATGAGTTGAACAATGTAAGAGTCACAGGTCAATTTTGTAAAAATGACACTTGAGCTCTGTAGGAATTAGAAATCATATAGTTTTTGAGTGACTCAAAATGACATCTTCCAAGGGTAACCACTGCTAACATTTTGAGTATATCCTTCCAGAAAGTTCCATGCATGTATACAGACTAAACTATAGATATTCAGTTTTACATCAATGGGAAAAAGTCACACAGGCTGTTCTGCAACCTACTCATCAGTGTGATAGGGGCATCTTTCTATTACTACAGATTTTTACAGGAGAGCATGTTGAGGATAATCCTGGAGATATTGACAGAGCTGGGCAGAAGAAGCTGGAGATAAAGGTATAATGAGAAGATACTGAAGGACTGAAAAATTCAGTTTATTTCTTTTTCTTTTTTAAAATATTTTTTATTAATTTTAGAGAGGAAGGGAGAGGGAGAGAGATAGAAACATCAATGATGAGGGAGAAACAAATATGGCAGCATTGGTTAACACCTGAACTGCTGTCCCACACAATAACTTCAAAACTACAACTAAAAGACAAAATGGACATCATCCAGAACCATAGGAAGTCTGGCTGAGTGGAAACTCTACAACTAGAAAGAAAGAGAAAAGCACACCGAGACTCAGAGGAGCTGCGGAAGGCAGAGGTACAGAGACACATGTGTATGCCCACGCATGGGAGCACGCAAAGAGGGCTGGCAACTGAGTAAGTGGCTGTCTTTTTCAAGTGGGAGGGAGACAAAAGCTCCTGACTGCTCTAAACTCTAGTTCCAGGTGGGACTCTGGGGATCCAGACTCATACGGGGAGAAACTGAACTGTCTGGCAGTAGGCAGAACTCAAGGGTGGCTTTCTCTCAGAGGTGCCTGCAGCGACTACCAAGGAACACTGAGACCCAGATGCCTCTTAGGGCAGGGCTGATGAGAAGCCATTGCTGTTTGCTCTGCCCTAAGACTCCACCCTACCCCAGCTATGCACAAAGGCTTTTGCATATGAATGGCCTAGTCCTTTAAAAAAAATCTAAACTTATCCAACAAACTGCAGCTAAGTCAGTGAGATCCAGAACATCCAAAAGAAGGCCAAAGGCCCCACAGCAGCTTGCATTGTTTCATAGCTGGGCCTCAACTGGGCACCTCCAAAACCCAAACAAAGAAGAGAAATCTGCAGATCTCTCCATAGCTCCTGCAGATCTCTCCTCAGGCAGAGGTTAAATTAGCACTCCCTTGGGGATCCAGGAGCCAGTGTACCTAGGAGTCACAGTAGGACCATCCAGATTCCAACTCGTCAGACCCATAAGGGACACACTCAAGGGGCAGACTCAGTGAGCACCAAAGCTCCACTGAAGCAAGTCTTGCCTCATAAAGGTGTCTCCAGCACAGAAGTTCTCCCATCATAGACAGAGCTGATCCTCACAGCCAACTGGCCTGGAGGTCAACTCCTCCCAGTGATACCAACAACGATCAAGACTTAACTACAACAAGACTGTGCACACAATCAGAAAGGGGTGCATCAAGAGTGTCCACCTCAGGTAACAAGGGAGACTGAGCCACTTTATCAACTCAGGGAAGCAGCTAAAATGTGGATACAAAGAAACAGGTCACAAATGAAAAAATTGGAGGCAAGCAAACTACTGGATATAGAGTTTAAAATCACAGTTATAAGTTTTTTTAAGAATTTTCTAGAAAAAGCCAATAAATTTAGCAAGACCCTTAAGGAAATGAAAAAGGACCAACTAGAAATTAAGCATACACTGACTGAAATAAAAAGTAATATACAAAGATTCAATAGAGGATCACAAGAATCAAGTCAAAGATTTGAAATAAAAAGAAGCAAAAAACACCCAACTGGAAAAGAAAAAAGAATCCAAAAATGTGAAGATAGTGTAAGGAGAATCTGGGACAACTTCAAGTGTACCAACATCTGAATTATGGGGGCACCAGAAGAAGAGAGAGAGCAAGATACTGAAAACTGCCCTAGCCAGTTTGGCTTGGTGAATAGAGCATTGGCCTGTGGACTGAAGAGTCCTGGGTTTGATTCTGGCCAAGGGCACATGCCTGGGTTGTGGGCTCAATCCCCAAAGTGGGGCATGCAGGAGGCAGCCAATCAATTATTTTCTCTCATCATTGATGAGTCTATCTCTCCCTCTCCTTTCCTCTCTGAAATCAATAAAAATATATATTTTTTTAAATGACCCTGAAAACTTATTTGAAGAAATAATGACTGAAAACTTCCCCCACCTGGTGAAAGAAATAGATTTACAAGTCCAGGAAGTGCAGAGAACCCCAAACAACAAGAATCCAAAGAGGACCACACCAAAACACATCAAAATTAAAATGACAAGAGCAAAAGACAAAGAGAGAATATTAAAAGCAGCAGGAGAATAACAGTTAATTACCTACAAGGGAGCACCTATGTGATTGTCAGCTGATTTCTCAACAGAAACTATGCAGCCCAGACAGGAGTAGAAAGAAATATAGTGGTACCTCGAGATACGAGTTTAATTCGTTCCGTAACCTTGGGACGTGGGAAACTATGAGACACTCGAGTCTCGGTAAACTGGTAGGTCATGTGCAACTAGCTGATCTGCAAGATTACTCGTATCTCAACTGTTGCTCATATTTCAAAGCAAAAATTGCTCGCTTGATGGCTCATATCTCAAAAATCTCATATGTTAGGGCTTTTGTATCTCGAGGTACCACTGTATTCAAAGTGATGAATAGCAAGAACTTACAACCAAGATTACTCTACCCAGCAAAACTATCCTTCAGAATTGAAGGTCAGATAAAGAGCTTCACAGATAAGAAAAATCTAAAGGAGTTCATCACCACCAAACCAGTATTATATGAAATGCTGAAAGGTATTCTTTAAGAAGAGGGAGAAGAAAAAATAAAAATAAAAATTATGATCAACAAATACATATCTACCAACAAGTGAATCTAAAAATCAAGTGAATAGAAAAATCTGAATAACAGAATAAACTGGTGAATATAATAGAATCAGGGGCATAGAAAGGGAGTGGACTGACAATTCTCAGGGGGAAAAGGGTGTAGGAGTTGTGGGAAGAGACTAGACAAAAATCATACACCTATGGATGAGGTCACTGGGAGGAGGTAAGGGCAAAGGGTGGGGTGGGAACCAGGTGGAGGGGAGCTAGAAGGGGGGAAAAAGAGGAACAATTATAATAATCTGAACAATAAAGATTCATTAAAATAAAACAATAAAAATAAAAATACATGCAGAAGGCCCTAACCAGTTTGTCTCAGGAGATAGAGCATCAGCCTGTGGACTCAAGGGTCCCAGGTTTAATTCTGGTCAAGGGCATGTACCTTGGTTGGGGGCACATACCCAGTAGGGAGTGTGCAGGAGGCAGCTGATGGATGTTTCTCTCTCACTGATGTTTCTAACTCCCGCTCCCTCTCCCTTCCTCTCTGTAAAAAATCAATAAAACATTTTTAAAATAATAATAAATAAATCATTTAAAAAATACATGCAGAGTGCTAGGCACAGGGTGGTCGCTCAATAAGCCATTGATGATGATGGTTTTCTGCATTAACCCAAGCTTATGCCAATGGAAAAAAAAAAACATCAATGATGAGAGAGAATCATTGATCGGTTGCCTCCTACACACCCCCAACTGGGGTTTGAGCTCAAAATTTGGGCATGTGTCCTGACCAGGAATCCAACTGTGACCTCCTGGTTCATAGGTCAATGCCCAACCACTGAGCCACACCAGCTGGGCCAGTTTATTTTTTAAATAGCTTATTCTGACTAATGGTTGTCATGTGAGCATTTATGGGCTTTATTCAGTCCAAAATCTACATCTAAGTGATCTTTCCATGGTGTTCAACCTCACACATGGGGGAGGCAAATGTCAACCATTTCCACTCAACCCATTCCTATCCTTAGGGTTCTTTGGTTAGAATACATTAATTATCAGAGAAAAGGTCATCAAATATAAAGGATTTCTCACCTTTATTAATCTTATCTGTCTGCTTTCCAGAAACATTAAGTGTTCATAGTAGAAAATAGAATTTTTAAAAAGAGAAGAAATGTAGCTTACTCATAATCCTACCATCCAGCGAAAACTACTAATCATTAGTGTGTTGATATATATCCTGCCAGTCTTTTTTTAAGAATATTTTTTCTTTACAAATAGAGCAATCATATTGTACAAACTGTTTTATATTTTAATACTAGAGGCCCAATGCACAAAAATTCTTGCAAAGTAGGCCTTCCTTCCCTCTGTTGCCAGCATCGGCTTCCCTCCAGGGACACGGGCTGCTTCCCTCCCCTGGCTGCCTGCAGGCATCCGGGACCTGGACTGGCTTCCCTCCAGTCCTGACTTTATCAGAAACAATGTCTGGAATGACATCCGGAAGATGTCTGGTCTTATTAGCATATTACCCTTTTATTATTATATATATTGTAAATATCGTTCTGGATCATTAAATAGTCTCCATTTTAATTGGCCTGCTAGTATCCATTAAGTGCTACATTTATTTATTCAACTTGTCCCTAGTCCTCAGCAATGTAAGTTGTATGAAATTATTTGCTTTATAAACACACTGTCCTGAGCATCCTTGCAGGTAAATGCTTGTATGCATTGCCATGTTAAAATTTTATAACCCCTGTCAATTCTTACAACTCCACCCTACATCACACTAAAATTGTAAAATGCACCTTCAGTTCATATTAAATAGCATTGTTTTTCCATAAAAAATTAAAAGTAACCCTAACCTGGCTCAGTGGATAAAACATTGGCCTGCGGACTCAAAGGTTCCACATGTACCTTGATTGCAGGCACATCCCCACAGGGGAGTGTGCAGGAGGCAGCTGATTGATGCTTCTCTCTCACTGATGTTTCTAGCTCTCTATCTCTCTCCCTTTCTCTCTTTTTAAATATACATCAATAAAGTATGTTTTAAAAAGTTAAAAGTATTTTTTATAAGTTGCTTTTGAAATTTAGCTCTGAAAAATTTATTTAATTTGGTTGGCTATGACTTCTCAAACATCATTTAGCAAATATCAGAATTCTTGTGCAGTGAGAATATAAAACCTGTAGGTTATTTTTAATATAATGAAATTTTATGAACCATAAATTTAATAACATTAAATTTATATAGAATTATATTTTCTGAATGTTTAGTTCAAGATCTGTTCATTTTATTTATTATTTTTAAAATTTATTTTTATTGATTTCAGAGAGGAAGGGAGAGAGAGAGAGACAGAGAGAGAGAGAAACATCAATAATGAGAGAGAATCATTGATCAGCTGTCTTCTGTATATCCCACAGTGGGGATCGAATCCATAACTCGGGCATGTGCCCTGACTGGGAATAAACCCTGACCTCCTAGTTCATAGGTCAACCCTCAACCAAGCTGGCCAGGACATTTTTTTTTAATTTGGCTATATACATATTATCTAAGTCTCAAACATTTTTTGTAGGTGCTTTAAAGCTTATGGATCTCACAGTGTGACTACATGTCCTAATAGGTAATGTTACATGGCAAACATTGCTAAAAGGGGTCAATAATCTAGAAGGATTTTGAAACAAAGCATGGCCACTACCATGATCTGCACTCTTCATAAACTGCAATCTACCTCTCTGACCCCTTCTTCTCCTCCTGCTGCCCCTCTCTGCCAGTGAGTGCAAAGTGACTCCCTTAAGTCAGTAGTTGTCCTTGGGAGAAAGGCATATTGCTTGGTTTCACACAACAGCCAGCTTTCAATTTTGAGGGAGGAAAGATCATATGAGTCAGCCCCCATTTTGGCACATGAACTTGCTCTTGCCCAATGGATATCTGCTGAGATGGACATGCTAATGTATTTACATGGACACATGTCAACAGAGCTCAGAAGATGTGGCATAGTGATGGAGGCACAAGATAACAAGAAAGTCCTGCATCGGGGTCTCCTGTCCTCTCTCCACTCAGTGCTGTCTTCCTGGGTCCATGAAAGCTCACTTTTCCTCTCCTGATCTTATGAGGCTGGAGATCTTCACTCGAAAGATGTCTTCAGCTCAGAAGACATGAGGAATGAAAGCCACTCCCTTCCATCTGGGATTAGGCAGGCTGCAGGCTGCAGCCCCCAGATACATTGCAGCAGGATTTCTCAAACCATCTTCAAATGTCAAGTGGAGGAATGAATTACAGCTCATCAATAGATGCTTTTCTTTTTGAGAAGACATTTTAGGAAGAGGAAAAGGTCACTGCCTGCCCCAATCCTTCCTTTCTCACTGTTTTGTTTTGTTTTTGTTTTGACTTTGGTAGACTTTATTTTTTACAGCAGTTTTAGGTTCATGGCCAAATAGAGCAGAAGGTAAAGAGATTTCCCACTGACCGCCTGCACCCACACATACATAGCCACCCCATTATCAACATCCCTTACCAGAGTCTCACTCATTATTTTTTAAAGTATTTTTTATTGATTTCAGAGAGGAAGGAACAGGAAGAGAGAGAGAGAAGCATCAAAGATGAGAATCATTGGTCTCCTGCACTCTCCACATTGGGAATCAAGCCTGCAACCCAGGCTTGTGCCCTGAGCGGGAATCGGACTGTGACCTCCTGCGTCATCGTTGGACTCTCAACCCACTGAACCACACCAGACAGGCTCACTCATTATCTTCTCAACCTTCTTTATTTTTTCCCCTTTTTAAGTCTTTTCCCATTTCATGTTCTTTTGGATTTAGCCCTTTATCACAGGCACAGAATCTCTGGGGCTTCTTCCTTAGGACTTCAACCCAGCTAAGTTTTCCGAGTGTGATTCCACTGCACAGTGCTGCATGATGTTTATTAATGTACGTTGCATGGGAGAGGTTTAAGTGGTTATCAGTAAAAGGGTGTATTTTAGTGGAATTGAAGTGTCAGTTTAAACCAACCATCTGTGGAAGCCAATATGATTTTTCTTATCAAGGAGATTATAACTCTTTAAGGGAATAGGGATGCTGTCATATATTTCTTGCATCCCAACACTTAGCGTAGACTGTGTTTGTAAGTTTCTGCTGCTCTAAAAATAAAACCAAGTTCTGTTGATGTCCCTAACCAAACAGGTGAAAATAATCCACTTCCTCACCCCCAAATTTCACCCACTCACATTTCATGAATCACCTAATTAGGTCAATTCTATTACTGAAATAAATTCTCAACCTATCACCTCCTCTCCATCCTCACTGCCATTGCCTCAAGCTAGATCTGGATCATCACTTGCCTGGCTTAGGGCATCATTCCCTTCTCTGCCCAGGATCCCTTACAGATTCTCCAAAATCCAGTTTTCCTTGACTCTCCAGACAGCATTAGGGACCCTCTCTCAATTGGGCTTATTTCACTGCATTATAATTATCTATAAATGCCAGTATTTTCATGGTCTACAATTTAGACTAAGCTCTTCCAGCAAAGGTGTTATGTGTCTTCATATTTTCATCCCTTTCTTTCTAGCACAGAATCTACAACAACACAAAGGTGTTTGCTGAATTAATGATCTCCTGAAGATCTTTACTAAAATGGTTTCAGATAAAAATCATATGTAAAAATAAGCAAAATGTAAAGTATACAAACAATATAGAAATTACAAAATAAAGATAAATCTTCCTCCCTAAACTCAGTGGTCCCCAAAAATGGTCTGTATGTATATTTTCCATTTACAAAATGTGAAATTACCCCTGTATACCTATCTAGCTTTCTTTCTCATCTAGGAGACATTCTCTGGAATTTGTCTCAGTCTCTTAAACAGCTGCATAGTATTCCATGGTATGTATATTTACTAGTACTTAACCATTTCCCTATTGATGGACATTTAGATAATTTTTAGTCCTTTGTTATATCAATGTATTAATGAACTTACCTTGAAGTTCCATTTTTAACTCTTATTTTTAAAAAGTGAGCAACCCATTCACATGACTCAAAACCAAATGTAAATGAAGGCATAAAGTAAAAAGTCTCCCTTCTTTCCTATAATCTCATTCTTCTTCCACAATCCCAGTCACCCATTTTCCCTTCATGGATGCAATTAATCTCACTACTTTCTTACATGTGTCTATATTGTCATACTTTTAAAAGAATAAATCCAAGAGCTAAATTCCAAGTATTCAAAATTGTTAGATCTGGTTATGTAGTTTTTGGACTTTTTGTTGTTGTTGATACTGCCAACTTGTTCTTTAAAAAGATTGTATCAATATAATTAGTAATTAGTAAATATTATTTCAATAATTAGTACAGTTAACTCTTGGAACAACATGGATTTGAACTACATGAGTCCACTTATACTTGGATTTTTTTTTCTTCAATAAATACCTGTTTTCAGTCTGTCGTTGGGAGTCCCCAGATGCAGAGGGTCTATTATATACATCGACTACCCCCTTTTAGGTAGGGCACTTGAACATTTGGGATTTTGGTATCTCCTGGGGGTCCTGGAACCAACTCCTGTGGCTACTGAAAAACAACTTAAATTTGGGGGGGAGTCAAAAGTTATACCCAAATCTTCGAATGCAAAGGCACCTCTAACCCCCATGTGGTTCAGGGGTTAACTGCAACACGAATTAGGACTTAGAAAACACTGACTTAGAGTCTTACCAGCAGCAAACAATTTTTGTTAACCTACATCTTTACCTACACTGGCTATTTTCAAATATGTAAATATTTACCAATCTGATTGGTACTAGGAATAATGTGTTGCTTTGACCTACAGGTCTTTAATTATGAGTGAAATATTCTTATTGCTGCTTGGATTTCTTCTTCAATGAAACTGCCTACTCAGGTCCTTTGCTCACTTATTAGGTTCTTATATTTTTCTTATTTGGCTTGGCATCTGCAAATATTTTCCCTCCTAATGCACTTGTAACTAAATCCACACAATTCAAAAGTTAACATTTCCCTTTAGGGATATCATTTTGTCTTCCCAATCAGATTGTAAATTCTTTGAAAACAGGATCCAAGAATCTACTCTAATCCTAAATTGCATGGCCAACTCTGGTTGATCATCTGTGACCATCATTCTGGGCACTTGACATGGACTGAGATGAGATTTGCTTTCCTGAGTTGCCCCTCCCTTGATCCAGTCTAACTTCTTTTTTTTTTTTTTTTTGCTTTTTTTAAAAAATATATTTTATTGATTTTTTACAGAAAGGAAAGGAGAGGGATAGAGAATTAGAAACATCGATGAGAGAGAAACATGGATCAGCTGCCTCCTACACACCTCCTACTGGAGATGTGCCCACAACCAAGGTACATGCCCTTGACCAGAATCAAAACTGAAACCTTTCAGTTTGTAGGCCAACACTCTATCCACTGAGCCAAACCAGTTAGGACCATCCAGTTTAACTTTCCATCTGACAGCAGCAACAAGAAACACTTTGAAGAGAATCCAATTACCCTCTCTGACATCCACTTCAAAAGATTAAGGATTTATCTTATGCATCACCATTTGAGATCTTTCTTCCATCAATTCATCCAAATCCTTCCTGAACCTCAGCCTATAGTCCCACTCCAGGCACTACAGGCTACGAGTTCTTTTGTTTATAAAGCAATAGATCAACTTCTGGTTCAGGAGGGCAGTATTTTATGTAAGCACATATCATTCTTCCTGCTTTACTCCAAATACCTATAAATAGTAAATTAAAAATAGGTTTGAAATATTAATATAATATTCCTTTATTAATTTAAAACTTTCTTCAACCTTTTCTTTGACTTTTTAATAGTCTATAATTACATATAGGAAAAGATAAATTATATAAATATACAGTTTCATTAATAACATTGAAGAGAATGGTTACGTACTCAAACCAGGTCAAGGAAGATCGTTGTCAGGGTCCCCAAACCTCCTACGTATCCCTTCTTCCTAAAGGGAAGATAAATGCTATCCTGAGTTTTTGTTGTTGTTAATTCTCACCTGAGGATATTTTCCATTTATTTTTTTAGAGAGGGTGGAAGGGAGGGGGAGAGACAGACAGAGAGAGAGAAACATCGATGTGAGAAAGACATATTGATTGGTTGCCTCCCACATGTGCCCCAACCGGGGTCGGATATCAAGTCTACAACCAAGGTACATGCCCTTGACTGAAATCAAACCTGAGACCCTTCAATCTGTGAACCAATGATCTAACCATTGACCCAAACCAGCAAGGGCTATCCTGACTTTAAGAAAACCACTTTCTTGCATTTCTTTATGTTCTATCTATGGCTATACTCATAAATGCTACACAGTAGTTTGGTTGGTTTTGAACTTTATGTAAATGGACTGTCTGTATTTTTTGTCTTGATTCTTTCCCTGAACATTAACTTTTAAGGGCTCATCCATGTTTGCTGAGAACAGTTCTAGGTCATTCCTTTTCTTTCTAAATGGTCTTTCAGTATATGACTACTAGGGGCCCAATGTACCACACTCGTGCACTGGGGAGGGGTCTTTAGCCCAGCCTGCCCCCTCTCACATACTGGGAGCTCTCAGGGGATGTCCTACTGATGGCTTAGGCTTGCTTCCCCTTTGGAGGGTATCTAAGTCCCAGTCTGGCGTCCCTTTGTGGGAGGTGACCGGGCTGATCAGGGTAAGGCGCCAGCTCCATCACCCCTCTGCTGCAGCCAATGCGAGTTACCTCAGCCGCCAAGGTAGTTTCATCAACATGGACTCCAGTCCCTTCACCATGAAAATATTGCAACTTTCTTTAAGCATTTTCATGTGTCTTTCATAGGATATGACATTTCTTTCTTTATTTTTCTTTTTATCCTCACCTGAGGATATGTTTCCATTGATCTTTTTCCTAAATCCTCCACCCCAGGCTTTAAGCTTGGGAAGGGGTTCCCCCATCTACACCTTTGATTGCAGGCTCAGCCCCTTCTCAAACCTATAGCCTCCACCCAATGGCTGGCTGGGAGTGACCTGGGTGCCAAGGAGGTTGCTGGTACACAGGTATGTATGTAAATCAACTGCTATCCTTGTTGAGTTAATTTGCATACTCACTCTGATTGGCTGTGGGCGTGGCAGAGGTATGATCAATTTACATGTTTCTCTATTATTATGTAAGATAACAGAACTTAATTATGCATTTTACGAATGATGGACTTTTTTTTCACTTCAGAGTTATCATGAGTAATGCTGCTATTCTTGTAAATGAATCCTGGTATATGTGTATAGAGGTTTCCCTAGTGCAGTGGTTGGCAAACTGTAGCTCGTGAGTCAGTTTGCAGCTCTGTTGACTAATGAGTTTGCTGACCACTGCTCTAGCAGTATACTGAGGAGTGAAATTGCTGACTTACAGACATGCATTTCTTCAACTACTGGTTATTACTAAAGGTCTTTCCCAAGTGGTTACACTAATTTTCACTCCCACCATCAGCACCTGAGTGTTCTATACACTCCTCAACACTTGGTATTATCAGAGGATTTTGTTGTTGTTGTTTTCATCTTTATTGTTAAAAGTATTACATAGGTCTTTCTTTTCCCCCCATTAACCATTTCAGCTTTATTGAGATATATTCATGTCTCACCATTTGTCCTTTTCAAAGTATACAACTTGATGGTGTAGAGTATCCTAATATATAAAAAACCCTGGGTCCATAACATCCACAATGATGGAATCTTGACCAACCAAAGTCAGTCTTGCAGTTAGCTTAGCCGCCAAGGTATTTTCATCAACACGGACTCCAGTCCCTTCACCATGAAAAAATGACAACTTTCTTTAAGCATTTTCATGTGTCTTTCATAGGATATGACATCACTGACTGCTATGGCTGCAGGCGCAATGATCCAGCATAGACTGCTGAGGGGACTGTGAATCAGGCCCAGAGAGAGGCCTGAAGAGAGAAGCAGGTATGACCCATAGCCTTTGTGGCAGTTGTTGATCAGCACTTACCTCTCTTTTTCTCTCCAGGCCTGGCCAGCAACCCCACTTCCATTTCTCTCCAGGCCTCCACCGGGGCTGCTAATCAGCCCCACCTTTCTGATCAGGCCCCATTGATAGGCCCAGAGACACTGAATGGCATAGAAATTGACTAATCAGAACCAAATTGGAGGGAAGTTAGGGGGGACCAGGCTTGCAAGGGAGAGCAATTGGGGTGACCAGGCTGGCAGGGAAGGACAGTTGGGGGTGATCAGGTCGGCAGGGGAGCAGTTAGGTGTTAATTTGGCCAGTGGGGTAACAGTTAAGGGGGATCAGGCTGGCAGGCAGAAGCTGTTAGGGGCAATCAGGCAAGTAGGCAGGTGAGCAGTTAGGAGCCAGCAATCCCAGATTGTGAGAAGGATGTCCAACTGTCAGTTTATATATTAGGATACTATACTATAAACCAGAAGTCAGATATCCCCCAAGAGGTCCCCGATTGGAGAGGAAGCAGGCTGAGCTGAGGGACAGCCCCTCCCCAGTGCATGAATTTCGTGCCCCAGGCCTCTAGTATTCACAGAATTGTGCTTCCATCATCACAATCAATTTTAGAATATTTCTCTATTCATATATCAAATCATCACAATGTACACTTTAAATGTCAAATTATTTGCCAGTTATACTTCAATAAAGCTGAAAAGGGAAGTCTTAATGTTTTAAAAATCTTAGGATTTTTAAATTACTCCCCCCTCATCTCACATGCATGTGCATGCGCACGCACACACACACACATGTCAACACCCTATAAACATCAGTGCTCATACCCTCAGCTCTAGACAACCATTAATCTACTTTCTGACTCTATAGATTTACCTCTTCTACACATTTCATATAAATGAAATAATACAATGGGGATCTTTGTAAGTGACATCTTCCACTTAGCATAATTTCATCCATGTTGGGGCATCTATTAATATTTCATTTTTATTCCAAATACTATCCCATTGTATTGACCACATGTTATTTATCCATTCATCAGTTGATGGACATCAAATATCCTTAAATATTTATGGATATCCATTCAATTCCAAAGATCTATTTATTTTTATTCTAATAGCACACTGTTTTAATGATCATAGCTTTATAATAACTCTTGATAAGTTGTAAGACATTGGCTTCAAACATATTCCTCTTCATGAGTTCTAGATTTTCCTTGGCCCTCTGCATTTCCATATATATTTTAGAGTCAGCTTATCAAATTCCACTCACAAAAAATTTGTCTGGATTTTTTATGGGGATTGCATTGAATATACTGATAAAATTGAGTAGAAGTGACAGTTTGTAATATCGAGTCTGCCAAACTACAAGCAAGGTATATTTCTCCATTTATTTAAGTGTGGTCAATTTTATTTATCTTGGTAAAGGCATTGTACAGATATTTTAATAGGCTTCCTGTAATTCATGTTATTATAAATTTATTTCAATTATTTTTCATTTTCTCATAACTAAAATTATAGAACTACTAGAGGCCTGGTGCATGAAATTCATGCACTGGGAGTTGGGAGGATGTTCCTCAGCCCAACCTGCACCCTCTTGAAGTTCGGGATCCCTTGGAGGATATCCACCTGAGGGATCGGGCCTAAACCGGCAGTTAGACATCCCTCTTGCAGTCCAGGGCTCTTGAAGTCCAGGACCCCTCACTCCTTACCACCTTCCAGCAGTGGAGGCAGGAGAGGCTCCTGCCACCGCCACTGCACTCGCCCACCATGAGCCTGGCTTCTGGCTGAGCAGTGCTCTCCCTGTGGGAGCGCATTGACCACCAGGGGGCTGCTCCTGCATTGAGTGTCTGCCCCTTTGTGGTCAGTGTGCATCATGGCGACCAGTCATTCCACCATTTGGTTGATTTGCATATTAGGGTTTTATTATATAGAATAACTAATTTTTGTACATTGATTATTTTATCCAGTCAATTGGCTAAACATTCATTAACTCTAATCTTTGAATTATAAATTTTTAAAAAATATTTTTTGTTATTGATTTCAGAGAAGGAGGGGAGAGAGAGAGAGAAAGAGAGAGAGAGAGAAAAGACAAAGATGAGAGAGAATCATTTGTCTGCCTCCTGCAGACAAACCAACAAACAATGAGCAAACTGAACATATATTCTGACCAGGACTCAAATTGTGACCTCCTGATTCATAGGTCAACACTCAACCATTGAGCCACACCAGTTGAGCTGAATTGTAAATTCTTGTGAAATTTTTTTGCATACTTATAACCAGATCATTTACAAACTATGAAAATCATGTCTCTCCTTTTAATTTTGTTGTTCTTGCATTATAAGGATTTCTACTTATATGTGCTAATAAGGATTTCTACTACAATGTTGAATAGAGTGGTGATAGTGGATCCTTATCTTGCTCTCCACTTCAAAGAAAAAGTTAAATTTTATTAAGTGTTTGGTTGTCAAAGCTTTGGTTTTGTTTGTTTTGTTCAATTGTGTTTTATTTTGTTTTCAATTGTGTTTTATTTTGTAGTTATCTTTTATAAGGTTAAAAAAGTCTTCTTCTATTCCTATTTGGCTATGAATTTTTATAATAAATGGACATTGAGTTTAACCAAATGCTTTTTCTCCATTTTTTTTGAATAATGATCACTAGCTTTTCTCCTTTAGTCTATTAATGACTTACATTAATTGTTTTTCTAATATTAAACCAACCTAGTTTTCCAGAATAAACCAGCTTGGTAATAATATGTTATTTTTTTATATATTACTGGATTCCATTTGCTAATATTTTGTTTAAAATTTTTTGTATTTGTGTGACATTGATCTATAATTTTCATTTTTGCATACTATCTGTCAGATTTTGTTGTCAAGGTTAAGACAGCTTCAGAAATGAGTTAGAATGAACCTCATTTTCTGTTTTCTAAAAGAATTGTGTAGGACAGACTTTTTGTTGTTGTTTTTTTTAATATTGGGTTGAACTTGACAGGGAAGCCATCTGTTTTTAAATTGGAGCATATAGTCTAATTATATTTAATGCAATTGCTTACATATTTGGGTTTAATCCTAGTACCTTATTTTATGCTTTCTCATGTTACCTCATGTATTCTTGGTTTCTTTCCTCACTTTTGTTGCCTCTTTTCACTTGATTGTGTTTTTTTGTTTGTTTGTTTGTTTGTTTGTTTGTTTGTTTGTTTGTTTTTAATATATTTTTATTGATTTTTTACAGAGAGGAAGGGAGAGGAATAGAGAGTTAGAAACATCGATGAGAGAGAGACATCAATCAGCCGCCTCTTGCACGCCCCCTACTGGGGACGTACTCACAACCAGGATACATGCCCTTGACTGGAATTGAACCTGGGACCTTTCAGTCCACAGGCTGATGCTCTATCCACTGAGCCAAACCGATTTCGGCTTGATTGTATTTTATCATTCTATTTTTCTCCCTGCTGATTTATAAGTTACATATTTTGATTCTAATAAATACCCAGAAGTTAAAACATTCATAATTAACTTAGCAATTTCTAAAGTTGGTCAGTATTTATCTTTTCCTTGGAAAATTAAAAATCTTTAGAACCCTTTATCTCCATTTATCCCTCTCCAACATATTTTCTATTTTTGTCATGTATTTAAATCTTTACAACATAATATTTTTATCTAATCAATGATTCAGATTTTATCTAGATATTTACCACTTTTTTTTTATTTCTTAACTGCCGGAAACTAAACATTGTTCTCACTAAATGGATGTAAACAGGAGGCCAGAAGGCTAGTCAACCTTAACTGCTCTGAAAGGTCAGAGCTAATTACTCACTGTTTAGATGAAAACATTGCTAGCTGAAGCAGCCTCTACCTGTTTGTTTCATGTTAATTTCTGTTTTGTTATTTCCTGCCTAAAGGCTAGGGGTGTGTCCCAAAGCCTTAATAAAAGGGACAAAAAGGCCAGAGCAAGTGGCAGTCCTTTCCACTAGAGGAAGGCTCCTGCCTGGCCCCCCAATATCACCAAATTAATGTTTTCTAGTCTCTCATTTCGTTTGCATGTGGCCTCCTTCAGAACCCGAATCCTGAACCGGGAACCCTGAACCACGCAGGATGTGGAAAGAAGTTCCCCCAGTTAACTAGGTGCATGAAATTCGTGTTTCTCAGCCCAGCCTGCACCCTCTCCAATCTGGGACCCCCTCTCATAATCCAAGACTGCTGGCTCCCAACTGCTCGCCTGCCTGCCTTCTGATTGCCCCTACCACTTCTGCCTGCCAGCCTGATCACATCCTAACCACTCCCCTGCCAGCCTGATTGATGCCTAACTGCTCCCCTGCCAGCCTGATTGCCCCTAACTGCCCTCTCCTGCAGGCCTGGTCACCTCTAACTGCCCTTCCCTTCAGGCCTGGATCCCCCACAATTGCCCTTACCTGCAGGTTCAATCGCCCACAATTTCCCTCCTCTGCTGACCTGATCAACCCTAACTGCCCTCCCTTGCAGGCTTGATTGCCCCCAACTGCCCTCCCTTGCAGGCCTGGTCCCTCCCAACTGCCCTCCCCTTCTGGCCATCTTGGGGCATCCATCTGGTGTCCACATGGGGGCAGCCATCTTTGACCACATAGGGGTAGCCATCTTGTGTGTTGGAGTGACTGTAAATTTACATATTACTCTTTTATTAGATAGGATAGAAGTCTGGTGCATGAGTGGGGGCTGGCCCGTTTGCCCTGAAGGATGATGTCCTGGATCAGGATGGGATTCCCTTGGGGCATGAAGTAGCCTGGATGAGGAGCCTGTTGTGGTTTGTAGGCTGGCCATGCCCCTGCCACCCAAGCAGAGGCCCTGGTATCTGGGATTTATTTGTCTTCTATAATTGAAACTTTGTAGCCTTGAGCAGAAGCCAGGTAAGGCCAGGGTGGGTAGGAAACTTAGCTTCCTCCAGCTGGCTCCAGCTCCATGACCTGCCACCATCTTGGTTAGATTAATTTGCATACTCACTCCTGATTGGCTGGTGGGCATGGCTTGGCATAGCAGAAGGGTGGTTAATTTGCATGTTTCTCTTTTATTAGTGTAGATTATTTCTGTTGGAAACATATTCTTTGGAATTTGCTTTATTGAACTTCTGATCATAGCATACTGTCTCTCTCTCTGTCTCTTGGTTATATGTATTAAAAAATCTCTATTTCAGTCTCATTCTTTTTTTTAATTTTTATTTATTGATTTTGAGAAAGAGACAGAAAATAAGAGACATCGATTTGTTGTTCCATTTATTTATGCATTCATTGGTTGATTCTTGTATGTGCCATGACAGGGGATCAAACCCACAACCTTGGGGTTTGGGGATGATGCTCTAACCAACTGAGAAAATTCTCAGTTCTTCTCTTCAAATATTGTTGCTGCCCTAATTTTCTCTCCTCTCCTTATGAATCTTTGATTAAATATATATTAGACATTTTTCACGCTGTCTGAATCTTTTTTTCTATATGTATTTTTTATCTTTTTGTTTCTCAGTGCTACCTTCTGGAAAATTTCTCAGACCTCTCTTAGATTATTAGTTCTCTCTTCAGCTATGTCTAATCTGGTGGTGAACCCACCCATTGAGCTTTTAATTTCAGTTTTGTATGTTTTACTTCTAGATGCTGTATTTTGTTTTAACTTTGCAGTTGCTATTCACTGCCATTTTCTTAGAATAATATTTAAGCTTAGTTTTTAAATAGTTTTTATTGACTTCAGAGAGGAAGGGAGAGGGAGAGAGAGATAGAAACATCAATGATGAGAGAGAATCGTTGATCAGCTGCCTACTGCATACCACCCCCCACCCCTGCCGGAGATCGAGCCCACAACCTGGGCATGCACCCTTGACCGGAATCAAACCCAGAACCCTTCAGTTTGCTGATGTTTTATCCACTAAGCTAAGCCAGCTAGGGCTTATGCTTATTTTTTAAATATACTAAGCACAGTTATTTGATTGGACCTAACAATTCTGATAGCTTGTGCCTTTGTGGGCCTTGTCCTTTTGTTCCCCCTGGTTCTCAGTCATACTCCTGTTCTCCTTTTGCATTTATTTTCCTTGTGTGCTGCTACTGTACTAGAAAGATTGCTTATCGGAAGTATTTGAAATCTGAGATGAAGCATCTCTTTCCTGGAGAGGATTTGCATTGGTTCCTGTCTGATGTGCAGACACTGACCAGTCCAAATTCTGCCTGAGGTTTTCTAAACCACTAGATGACACAAACCTGGAAGATGAATCCCTTTGAGGGCCAGTTTGTCGTTACCCTAATTATGTCCTTACATAATTTGAGTTTCATATTATGGTCATCATTCAAACTGTCCTTCCCTTAAGGTCTTTTCTTCTTAAAGTACCAGAAATCTCACAGTGTTCCACATGAGAAATCCTTAACATTAACCAAGACAATGATGTCTGGGTTGTTTTTGTTTTTTTAAATAACATTCCCTATGATATCAAGAAGTTTGTTGTCTCTTGGAGTCAAAGCAACATGTTATGTCAGTTTCCTAGAGAAGTAGTTTATAAACCAAAACAGTATGCAATACAAGAGATATTTATTAAGTGTCTGCCATCAACCAGATGCTGTGGTGCCAGGAATATAATGCTGAGAAATACAGAAACCATCCCTCCAATAGGTACTTAATTTCTTTCCTGCTTATAATTGGTGGCTTAAAGATTTTTTTTTTAATTTATGACTTTAAGGGTAAAATAAATCATGTGTCTCCATTATTTTCCAAACGCTACTATTCCTCAGAGAACCCAAGGCCTATTCAGGGACAAAACATGAAACAGCCTGGGTAATTCAATTCTACAGTAATTTATATGGAAGGCCTTTTGTAGGGAATACATGGGAACTAATGGTCATTGAGTTTGTAGTTGCTAGATGCTCAGTACTCTACATTTATATCTTAACTCACACCTGAGAGATACACATTATTATCTCATTTGATAACTGGAGAAGCTGAAATATAAAGCCACTCACCTTCCTGAAGCCATGCAGTATGATAGGCCGCTCCCCAAAATCTCTGCCTCCTGAAACCCCCATCACATCATTGTATTTTCTCCTCCCCTTGAGAGTAGCTAAACAGACTTTCACTTAGCCCTCTATCTTCTGCTCTGGCTCTTCTCATTTGTTCATCCTGAAGAAATGAGCTGCACTATGAGAGGCTCCTGAGAAGAAACTGAGGCCTCCAGTCCAACAAGCCATGAGGAACTGAGGCCTCCCAACCACTACACATATGAGTGTGAGGGCAGACCCTTCCCCAACAGAGCCCTCAGATAAGACTGCAGCCCCCACCTTGAATGCAGCCTCATCAGAGACCTGCACCAGAAAACCCAGCTAAGTCACAGCCAGATTCAAACCCATGGAAACTATGAGATAATAAATGCTGTTCTTTTGAGCTATTAAGCATGGGGAGAATGTGTTATACAATAGAGAACTAACATATACTGCAAATATGGGGCAATCTGATATTTGACAAGACTATTGGAGACCACACTGTTTTCCTGGGCACAGTTATAAACTAACAAATAACTAAACCCTCAGAGGAGGGCCTTTGAATAAAAATTTCAAGGAAAGTATAAAAAATATACATCATACAAAAGTAGAGCTAAACTTGTTTTTAAAGCACAGGTAATTCAACTTTCTCATTTTATAGGTGAGGAAACTGAGACTTTCCCAGGCTCCTGGCCATTTGGGATAAAGTCAGGACTAGACCTGAGTTTGCTTCCCATCTAAGTTTTTGTACTGCTTTATTCTCATTTACCTTGCTATTTAAGGTGGGAAAACGCCTTCTTGTTTTTTTTTTTTTCACTAATGTGTTTTATATAAAGGACCAGTATGTGTTACGAAGTAATAAATGCTGCTGCTGAAACCAGTTTGGCTCAGTGGATAGAACGTTGGCCTGTGGACTGAAGGGTCCTAGGTTCGATTCCGGTCAAGGGCATGTATCCTGGTTGTGGGCACATCCCCAGTAGGGGTTGTGCAGGAGGCAGCTGATCGATGTATCTCTCTCATAGATGTTTCTAACTCTCTATCCCTCTCCCTTCCTTTCTGTAAAAAATAAATAAAATATATTTTAAAAATAAAATAAATAAATAAATGCTGCTGTGAGAGTTAAGAAATTCAATACAATTAGTCCTTGATGATCACAATAAAGAGAAATTGCTCAATGTTCTCTTATTCCCTTTGTTCTCCACCTCCTACCCCATCAACAAGAAATAGACACTGAATAGATTAGTAGGAAACCTGGGTAATGGATTACCTGGTTGCTTTATGAACAGAAAATTGTAATCAGGCCACACATGGGCAAGAGTAAAGGAGTGAATTATGCGAGTTAGATTAGGTACTTTATCAACCAGAAAAATTGCAGATATTTTGTGGCTCCTGGGATGTGTAGGGTGAATTTTTCATGGTCCTGAGAAATCCTCAAAAGAAGAAAACAGAGTATTCTTTGCTTGATGCATTCAATAGGAATTTAGCAACTTCTCTTTTGTCTGAACCTCATTTATAGGCTGTAATGTTACATATGTCCACTAGAGGTCAGGACTTACCCATATCGCCTTTTTAATGTTTTTTTATTATTAAATTTATTGGAATGACATTGGTTAACAAGATTAGATAGGTTGTAAGTGTACATTTCTATGATACATCATCTGTATATTGCATTGTGTGCCCAACATCTGGAGTCAAATCATCTTCTGTCACCATATACAGGGGTGAGCAAAAATAGGTTAAATTACTAGGTATCATTACCTAGAAGATAAGTTAAAAGTAAGGGTACAAAATAATAATAAGACAAGTAATACAATAATCAATCAATAAATAATAATACAAGAATAAACTCTATTTCATGTACTCACGACTACAAACCTACTTTTGATGACACCAATAACTTACCCCCTCTGCCCTGTAAAACCCTACCTCGCCGCCCTCCCCACACCTTTCCTCTGGTAACCATTATACTGCTATTGGTGCCTATGAGTTTCAACGTACCAATTTCTAATGCAGAATTTTGAAAATAAAAGTAAATGAATAAAGCAGAATTTCCACCGTTTTCATCTCTAGATTAAACCACCTTAGGACATTTTGTCTGCCAAACAAACTACATTCATTAAGACCTACTTAATTTGGGTCTCAAATTTTTATTTATAAAGTGCAAAAATAATAGGCATCATATATATCAGGTCACTCTGAGATAATCCGAGTTTATTAAATCCCAGCACAACCAACCCTGCCCCCCCTCCCAAAAAAAAATTTTTAGCTATCCTTTTTATAGGAAAATGTAATATACCAGCTGAAGTTTTGAAATACTAAAAATTAAAATACATAAAGAAGGAATGTAGGGAAAGTGGGAGGAAAGAAAAACAATTGTGGGGAGGAAGGGAAAAGAAAAAGGAAGAAAAGGAGGAAGTCTGAGACCTATTATGACTCCTCTGTTCCTCTGGGATTCAAAGGCCCTGGTTTTGAGAAATACCAATTTTAGTTTAAGGAGTCTGACTATACCCTGAAAGTAGGATTGTTATTTTCCTTTTCAAAGTAGGACAGGCATATGTCCTTTTGTGTTCATCTATCCTTGGGTTGGGGAAAGACTAAATATATGCTGAAGACATTTTCTAGCTCAGGCAAGCTCCTTACCACAAGTTCTTGACCAATGATGAATGTTTTGGATTTGGAGGGGTGGTATCAGCTAAATTACAGCATCTACCCACAATTTGGTGCCATAAGCTTTGGGGAAGGAGACATCAGGTCCACTTGAAGCAAAATGAAGTTAATCACCTTGACCAGGTTGTAATCTGCTTGAAGTGGAACACCATAATCCAGTGATTCTCAACCTTTATAATGCTGCGACCCTTTAATATAGTTTCTCATGTTGTAGGTGACCCCCAACCATAAAATTATTTTCGTTGCTAGTTCATAACTGTAATTTTGCTACTGTTAATGAATAGTAATGTAAATATCTGTGTTTTCCGATCATCTTAGGCGACCCCGCTAGCGGTTCTCACAGGTTGAGAACTGCTGCGCTAGAGCCTAAGACCATCGGAAAACACAGATATTTACATTACAATTCATAACAGTAGCAAAATTACAGTTATGAAGTAGCAACGAAAATAATTTTATGGTTGGGGATCACCACAACATGAGGAACTCTATTAAAGGGTCGCGGCATTAAAAAGGTTGAGAACCACTGCATCTATGTCACTTTTTTCTCCAATATCACACCGAGGTTGGCACACAGTATAAATGGATTGGTGATAATGTATTAAAAACCAAGAAGTACTATAAGCCACCTAATGTAAAAAGCATCAATTCTGCAACCTATGATTCTCAAGGTACTTGTGGAAATGGGCAATGCACTATACATCCATGATTTAGAGATGTGATTCATATTTAATACTCAAGTTAGGACTTTAACAGCTGGCAAAACTTAGAGAATTTTAAAAGGAACATTAGATATATTCTTCACGTATGACATTATGAAGGTCCACTGCTGAAGTTGACTGCAGTAAAATATTGTTTGGTCACAAGATGGCGCTGTTACCTTAGCGTCAGTACTCGCTTTAGCTGGATCCTTGAGTGTCTCATCAGATGAGGCTAAATAACCCCCAGATTCTTTTTGCTTGCTTGTTTGTTTTTATTAAATTTGGGGGGTGACATTGGTCAACATGCACATATAAGTTGCAGGAGGATGGGTTTCTATTTACAAGATCTGTACAGATTCATTTTAATTACTAAATCAGGGAAGGAGGGAGAATGATAAAATCACAGCCAGACTCTTCACCTTGGGTTCCTCTGAGACTCAATTTGATTTTATCCAAGGAGGAAGAGACTGAGACAAATTTTACAGCTCATTTCCTCTTTCTGACAAGATTACTCAGCTAGCAAGTTAAGTGTAGTCTGTCTGGGCCCCATTCTATCGATATCTATTCTATGGGGTCATTGGTAAGACATAGCCAAGGTCTTATTCCTTGTGCAAGAGGGTTGCATATGTGTACAGAGGGGTTGAAGGGATGTTTCCAGAGCTGAATTAAGAGCTCTTTCAGCCCTGACTGGTTTGGCTCAGTGGATCGAGCGTTGGCCTGTAGACCGAAGGGTCCCAGGTTCGATTCCAATCAAGGACATGTACCTTGGTTGCGAGCACATCCTCAGTAGTGGGTATACAGGAAGCAGCTGATCGATGTTTCTAACTCTCTATTCCTTTCCCTTCCTCTCTGTAAAAAAATCAATTATATATATATATATATATTTTTTTAAAGAGCTCTTTTAGAGGCTCTGACCATGTTTTCAATAACAGAAAGCAAGAAAAGTTATCAAATACTTTTTTTATATACAAAGTGGATTTGAAAACACTGCTTTTATTTATTTTGTTGTTGTTGTTTTTAATCCTCGTCCTAGGATATTTTTCCATTTATTTTTAGAGAGTGTGGATGGGAGGGGAAAGAGACAGAGACATATGGATTGGCTGCCTCCAGCATGCACCCTGACCTGGGCCGGGGATCCAGTCTGCCCTTGACTGGAACTGAACCTGGGACCCTTCAGTCTGTGGGCCAATGCTCTATCCACTGAGCTAAACCAACTAGGGTGGTCAGCAAATACTTTTGCTCATGATTCGAAATCACTAAAATAGATAGTAACACTTAGCTACACCCAATTAAATGAAGTTGAAGCTGCAATAAATGTAAAGTGACAAGAAATGAGTGGCCCCAATTCAGCTTAACACCCCCACCCACCGTCCTCTGAACACATTTGGTTTATATCTACTCTGAACCATGCTTTATTTAATCCTTGCAGCAGCCCCACCAAGAAGCTATGCTTAGCCCCAATTTATAAATGAGGCAAACGGAGGTTAATATCTTGGCTGAGGGCACAGAGCTAGTGGGATTTGAACACATCTTGCCCTCTGAGAATGCTCTTTCTGCGTAGTCTGTGCAGCCACTTCCAAAAGGAGGTTGGGCTCATGGAAGGGGGACTCACTGGAAGACAGGTTCTTTGTGAGGACTCGGGAGCAGCCTACGCAATAATATGCTCATGGCTAGAATTTTATCTCTAAGTTATGTGACTCTTAGGCACTACAACTCAGTGGCTAAAGAACAATGACTCTGGGCCCAGCTGTCTGGTTTAAGAGTCAGCAATGTCACTCACTAGATATATAAAGTTGAACAAGTGACCTAACCTCTCTGTGCCTCAGCTTCCTCATCTATACATTAGGGATAGTAGTGGTGGCCGTTATAGAGTTGTGAGAGTTAAGTGAATTCACTCCAGTAAAGCACCTTCTATTACATTTACACATTGGGAAAACTGTATTTCTGCTATTGTTTTAAAAAAACTGCATTATTAGTTATTATTATAATTAGATGGGTTACAGTAATCAAATTCCTACTCAAAAATGAAATCAGAGGAAAGCTTTAAATCAGCCAAACATTGTTTTACTTTGGTCTCTCTAGCTGTTGTTTTCATTGCTTGGGAGGTGGAGCAGGGTTTGCTTGGTTTGGTTTTGAACAAATCAAGACTGCTCTAGCCTAGACCAGTTTGGCTCAGTGGATAGAGCGTCGGCTTGAGGACCGAAAGGTCCCAGGTCTCTCTCTCATAGGTGTTTCCGACTTTCTATTTCTCTCCCTTCCTCTCTGTAAAAAATCAATAAAATATATTAAAAAAAAAAAAAAAGACTGCTCTATCCTATGAGCCAGTGGACCTGGGCTTTTCTGTGGCTTTAATGAAGAGAATCAATGGTTCCTATGTAAATACTATATAATTCCCCAAAAAAATGTGTAATATCCCTCTCAGGGCAACGTAGATATCCACAAACTAAAATAAATAAATAAAATAAAATAAAAGTCCCTTCCCATGGCAAGACTCTTCTATTCTAGAATAACTTTTGAGTTCTCAAGAGCAACAGACAGAACAAAGGCAGTTAAATCTTCTTACATCCCAGGAGGTAAACCCCTTAATTTTTTTTTTTTTTTTGTCATTGAACTGTATTCTTAAAAATTGTTAGCCTGGCCAGTGTGTTTCAGTGATTTAGCATCAATATATGAACCAGACGGTCACAATTCTATTCCCAGGCAGGGCACATGGCCAGGTTGCGAGATCAATCCCTAGTGGGGCACGTGCAGGAGGCAGCCAATCAATGATTCTTTCTCATCATTGATATTTCTATATCTCTCTCCCTCTCCTTTCCTCTCTGAAATCAATACAAATTTTTTGTAATTGTTAATGTGATCAATTTATGTTATATATATTTTGCCACTGTGAAAAATATTTTTAAGGAAAAGTCACCTAAGAAGAGTTCAGCAATGAAACTCAGTCAGTTGGGTGGGAAGGAGTTTTCAAGGTAGAAGCCATAAACACCACCCATCCTGGAATAAGCAAGTGTGAGTCTTAGATGGCTTGTAAACAATGACTTTAGAGCCAAACAGCAACATTAGCTTTTGTAAAAGTGACAAGTTACGGTTGAGTTCAATTCAGACATAGATTCCCTCCTCAGCTGGAAGGTGGAGCAATCTCATATATAAGGGGCTGCCTTCCCATCCTCACATTAACTTTTGACTCCTCCTAGACCAGCCACCACCAGTTTGCTGACCCTCATGCTCATCCACCTGCCCACGACTTTGGGAGAAGGTGGGAATGCAGGTATTCTCCTGGATGAGCCTGGTCTCCTGTTGAAGTCACTGTGGAGTCTGCCCAAGATCCTACCACCTCAGCCATGGTTCAACTGAGCGTCAAGGGGCTTGGGGACTTCCAGGCAATTGGTGTTAGAAATGACACAATTCTGGCTCCCGGGATGGTTCCAAGAGTGTCTTCTCTCCAGACACACACCTGGTGCTAGATTGACCCATGGGAGTCCTATGGGTCAATTGTCTGATAAGTCTTCTCAAACACAGAACAGACCTCTATGCACTGAAAGACCAAGTCAAGGTGTTGAAACCTCCATTCCTCTTTTGGGTGCCTGGTGGCTTAAAATAAACCTTAGCCTTCCCAGAGATTGGTTTCTTCATCAAAGAATTTTATCTTATAAACAAACCCCAAAATGTAAATAATAGTAATAATAAGGAAAAAAAGTAGTGATAGTTGTCATTAAGCTAAACGAGATGCTGCACATGTAATTGCTTAGGATAGCACCTGGTTCAGAGTTGGTGCTCAGTAAATATTTGCTTCCCATATCCCATTGAGTCCATAGGTACCTTAGGAAACCAGATGACTTTCAAAGCTAGTTCTATATCCTGGACTTGGTTTGATCAAGGGGAACTCTAAAAAACTTATTTATAATTGTAAACTGTTCAGTAGCAATTATGAAAAATTGCTTATATAGGAATGGTTCATTGATTATAGAAAACACTCAAGCCTGGCCTGCATGGCTCAGTGGTTGAGCATTGACCTATGAACCAGGAGGTCATGGTTCAATTCCCGGTCAGAGAACATGCTCAGGTTTGAGGCTCAATCCCCAATGTGGAGCATGCAGGAGGCAGCTGATAATGATTCTCTCTCGTCGTTGATGTTTCTATCTCTTTCTCCCTCTCTAAAATCAATTAAAATATATTTTTTTAAAAACACACTCAAGCCAAAACCAGTTTGGCTCAATGGATAGAATGCTGGTCTGTGGACTGAAAGGTCCCGGGTTTGATTCTGGTCAAAGGCATGTACCTTGGTTGTGGGTACATCCCCAGTAGGGGGCGTGCAGGAGGCAGCTGATAGATGTTTCTAACTCTCTATTCCTCTCCCTTCATCTGTGTTAGAAACCAATGAAATATATTTTAAAAAAACAACAACACTCAGTAACAGTATAAAAGGTGTGAAATAGTTTGTGATCCCTGTTTTGAAACTCACTGTCAAGTTCAATGGAGTAACTTGATTGTGTTATTGCCCTGCTTTTGAGAGAGCCACGTGCAAAGGTGTTTTTCCTTGAATGGCCTTAGCCTACCTGTGGGAGACCCTCAAGCCGTCTGCTCTTACCTCTGATTATTCTATTGCTACAAAGCATTTATTTTTTTACATGTTATGACATTTTATTTATTTGTATTTTAAATTGTTCAATTAGAGTTGACATTCAACATTTTTCTATATTTGTTTCTGGTGTACAGCACAAGAGTCAGACAATCATATAGTTTATGAAGTGATCCCCCAACAATTCCAATACCCGCCTGGCACCATACACAGCTGTTATGATATTATTGACCTATTCTCCATGCTGTACCTTACATCCTATATCTATTCTGTAGCTTCTTAATGCTTTCTGCTGTTTTATCCAGTCCCTTCATCCTCCTTCCGTCTGGCAAACCCTAGTTTGTTCTTTGTATCTAAGAGTCTGTCTTGATCAAAGCTGTGAGGTCCACTTATAGTCTAGGTGCTGGTTGCATGTATCCTTCTGTTTTCCCACGTTATCTTATATAATAAAAGGCTAATATGCAAATTGACCAAATGGTGGAATGACCGGTTGCTATGATGTCCACTGACCACTAGAGGGCAGATGCTCAACTCAGGAGCTGCTCCATATTGGTCAGTGGGCTCCCACAGGGGGAGTGCCACTGAGCCAGAAGCCCTGAGCCGGCCTCACAGCTGGCGAGTGCTAAGGATGTCCCACTGCTGGCTTAGTAGCAGTCAGACATCCCTAGAGGGCTCCTGGACTGTAGGGAGCAGCTATAGGATTAAGCCTCAGACTGACCTGTGGTAGGGCCACAAACCAGTCCTAGCCTGGAGGGCAGAGCTCTCCTAGCATTGTTAGGCCTGACCTTGTAGCCCTCTCTAATTTCTTCCTAAGTAGCTAAAGAGCTGTGGGAGGTGCAGCAAATGTTCTCAAAACAAGAACCTTTGTATACATGTTACTCGTGTTTTAATCAGAACTGTATAAAATAAACATGCTGAACTGACTGGTTTAGCTCAGTGGATAGATCATCAGCCTGCGGACTGAAGGGCTATAGGTTCGATTCTGATCAAGGGCATGTACCTTGGTTGCAGGCACATCCCCAGTGGGAGGTGTGCAGGAGGCAGCTAATCGATGTTTCTCTCTTATTGATGTTTCTAACTCTCTATCCCTCTCCCTTCCTCTCTGTAAAAAAACCAATAAAATATATTTTTTAAAAAATCAGGAGAGAATCCAAGATGGCGGCATAGGTAAACACCTACACTGTTGCCTCGCACAACAATTTCAAAACTACAACTAAAAGACAGAACGGACATCATCCAAAACCACAGGAAAGCTGGCTGAGTGGGAATTCTACAACTAGAAGGTTTTTAAAAAGAGAGGAGCTCACAGAGACCCAGAGGAGCTGCAAAAAGCTGAGGTACGGAGACGTGCGCATGCAGAGAGCGGGTGCTGGAGAACCTGGCTGACTTCCAATGGCATTGAACCTCTTATTCTAGGACACTAAACCCCAGATCCAGCCAAAACTCCTATGGGGGGAGTTTGGACTGTGAAAAGGGAGAAGTGCACAGAAATTTAGGGGAGTCACAAAAGATCAGAACTCTGATGGCGCGCACGGCACTGAGCGCAGAGGGCTGACTGCTGAGTGTGCCGCTGGCTTTCATGAGTGGGTGGGAGACAGACCCTCCCAATTGTGCCATTTCTAACTCCACTAAACCCCAGTTTCGGGCCAAAACCTGGGAACCCAGACTCATGTGGTCCCGGAGTGCAGGGGACCTGGAAGGGCAACAGTTTAGAGGCACTTCCAGAGAGCGCGCACACAGGGACTGCTCCAGTGATTACCCAGTCACGTGAAACTCAGGGGCTGTAGAGGGCAGGGCCGACTGGAAGGCAAGGTGGTCCCTTAAGTCCTGAGACTCCACCCATCCCAAGCTCAACAGAGAGGCTTTTGTGGTTTTGCAAGTCTGGTATCATAAGGCTGAATCCAACACAGAAGTTCTCCCGGCATAGTGAAAATGTCGAGACAAGTGAAGGGATCACACACAAAAGAAATGGAGGAAAACAAACGACTGGATATAGAGTTCAAAACCACCCTTATAAGGTTTTTCAAGAATATCCTAGAAAAGTTGGATAAAGTTAGCGAGTCCCAAGAAGAGATGAAAAAGATCCAACTAGAGATGGAAAAGGACCAATTAGAATTTAAACATACACTGACTGAAATAAAAAATATTATTCAGAGACCTAACAGCAGACTAGAGGAAGGTGAGAATCAGGTCAAAAATTTGAAATATAAAGAATCAGAAAACACTCACCTGGAAAAGCAAGAAGAGAAAAGAATCCAAAAATGTGAAGATAATGTAAGGAGCCTCTGGGATAGCTTCAAGCGTACCAACATCAGAATTGTGGAGGTGCCAGAGGAAGAGAGAGAGCAAGATACTGAAAACCTATTTAAAGAAATAATGACTGAAAATTTCCCACATCTGGTCAAAGAAATAGACTTACAAGTCCAGGAAGCACACAGAACCCCATATAAAAGGAATCCAAAGAGGACTACACCAAGACACATCATAATTAAAATACCAAGAGCAAAAGGCAAAGAGAGAATATTAAAAGCAGCAAGAGAAAAACAGTTCATTACCTACAAGGGAGCACCCATACAACTGTCAGCTGATTTCTCAACAGAAACGATGCAGGCCAGATGGGAGTGGCAAAAAATATTCAACGTGATGAATAGCAAGAACCTACAACCAAGAATACTCTATCCAGCAAAGCTATCATTCAGAATTGAAGGGCAGATAAAGAGCTTCACAGAGAAGAAAAAGCTAAAGGAGTTCATCAACTCCAAACCAGTATTATATGAAATGCTGAAAGGTACTCTTTTAGAAGAGGAAAAGAAAAAGGTAAAAGATAAAAAATTATGAACAACAAATACATATCTATCAACAAGTGAATCTAAAAATTAAGTGAATTAAAAATGTAATCAATAGAATAAACTGGTGAATATAATAGAATTAGGAGCACAGAAAGGGAGTGGACTGATAATTCTCAGGGGAAAGGTGTGAGGGGTATACAGGGAGAGACTGGACAAAAATCATACACCTATGGATGAGGTCAACGGGAGGGAGGGAAGGGTGGGAACCGGGTGAAGGGGAGCTATGGAGTGGAAAAAAGAGAAACAAATGTAATAATCTGAATAATAAAGATTTAATTTTTTTAAAAATCAATAAATACATTTTAATAAATAAATAAAATAAACATGCTGTATCGGCTCTGGGTCACTGTCTCTTCATCAGAGGACAGCTGTCCCACCCTGCCCTAGCTTTTTTCTTCTGTCTCTATGTCTGTCTCTTTCTTTCATTTTCTCAGTCCCCAGCAGCCCCTACTTAGGAATCAGACCTCTCTCTCTAGCCGTGCTGGACTTGGAAAAGAGAGAAATATTATACTGGACTGGGAGAGGGCACAGGTCAGGCTGAGGGACCCACCCTCTAGTGTTCTATATAATGATAAATTGCCTGATAATCTAAGCTTAAATTCTCCAAGTACCTTTGATTTCTTCATTTCCAGATGATTGAACCTCTAGCAAGGCTCTCTCTAAAGAAAACCTCAGGGCCAGGACTAGGTCAGGCAGCCAGGTGCTTCAGGTGAGGCAAATTGGGAAACAAAGGCCTAGACTTCTAGGTGGCACCCGTGCTCAGGGTAGCACAAGTGCAGAACTGTCCTGAGATTGGGGGCCTCCTTAAATCTTGCATTCTAGGGACCTCTCTTGTCTCACTCCTATAGATTGAAAGTTTGTGTCCCTCCAGAATTCATGTTAAAACTGAACCCCCATTGTGATGGTATTAGGAAGTGGAGCCCTCATGAATGAAATTAGTGTCCTTATAGGAGATCCCAGAGAAGCCTCTGGTCCCTTTGCCATATGAGCACACCGTGAGTTGAACCAGGAAGCAGGGTCTCACCAGACACAGATTCTGCCTGCTCTGATCTTGGACTCCTCAGCCTCCAGAACTGTGAGAAACAAATTTCTGTTTATTTCTCCCAGTCTGTGGTGTTTTTGTTATATAGCAGCTGGAACAGACTGAGATACTCACCTTAGTCCCCTCCTGTTCACCCTTCCTTTCCATCCCTGCAGCCACAATCCCTGCTCCTGGTCTGATCATTGCATTGACTTTCTAGCTGAGTTCCTCCTTTCCACTCTCCTTCAGTCCTTTAAGACCAAAGTCAAGTGTTCTGTTGCTTTCTTCCAGCATCATTCCCTTAGGAAGACTTAGTTTGTGCCTCATTTGTGCTCTCAGAGCACCATTAAGTCACTAGTCACCCAGTCTTGTGGTTATTTCTTGACACCTCTACCCTTCTCTTGAAGGCAAGAACTGTGATATCCATCTTAGTGTCCCCAAAGAATAAACTGGCACAGTCGTTCATGAAATAAGAGGTGGTGCAACAAGGTAGTTATGAAGGGAGCTCTGGAGTTCAGCTGCCTGGATTAAAATCCTGACTCTGCTCTTTACTCACCCATGACTTTTTGCAAGTCACTTAACCTTTAGCACCCTTAAATTCTCCATCTATGAAACAGGGCAATCCAAGTGCCCACCTCATAGGACAGTTGGCAGGATAGAGTAAGGCTGTCATAAAGTTTGCCTTCATAAATGACCATTAATAATAAGTGTTTGCTAAACTAAACTGGCTCTTCCCTACATGTCAGTGTCTAATTACTCTTCCCAGCCTGTTGCTTTTGTCATATCACTCTCCTGATCAAAACCCTCCAGGATCTTGCTCAGTTAGGATGAAGCCCCAACTCCTTACCTTCAGTAGGTATTGATTTATCTCTATTTTTAAAACATGTTTATTATTGTTAAAATGTTTCTTAAGGACTGTTTTTGTAAAGGCTTGTTCTGTAATTACTAGTTGGTCACAAGAAAATGAATCTGTCTTAACCTTCAGAAGCAGTTCTGGGAAGCTACCTGTAACTCAGTGGCTTCCAGTCCTGGATGCATATTAAGATCAGCTGGGGGAAAAAAAATTAGCTGGGGAGCTTTTTAAAGCATACCAACGCCTGGGCCCCACCCCAAAAAATTCCAATCTAATTTTCTTGGGGTGGGGCTGGGCTCTGGGGCTTTTTTTTTTTTTTTTTTTTTTTTTTTCATTATTTTTTTTTTCTGGGATTTTTTTTTTAAGCTCCTCGGTGAGTCTACTGTGTAGCCAGTGTTGGGTGGCACCCCTTGTCACCTCTGCTTTGTCACACCTGGTAGAACTTTCATGCCAGCTCACCTGCAATCACACAGTTCCAGGAGCTTGCTCCTTGGGTGGTTGTTCCAGTTCTTCTTTTGCCTGGTACAGGCCCAAGTCACACCAGTTCCTGCCCTGAAGGATTTATAAAGAAGTACCTTCTGAGGTAAATAAGCCTTGTCTTCAAATCAGGCCACAAACATGCCTTAATTCTCCCTCATAACTTCCTGGATCCTCAATCTGGTTTATGGTTTACTGATAACATCCTGGAGGGAGAACCTGCTTCTGGCTTGCAGTGACCTACTCACCCCAAGGCTGGGGCTGGAATCTCAAGTTCTGTGGGCTCCTCCCTGGCCCCAGCTTTTGCCTCCTGATTGCCACCTCCATAGGTGCTAGCCTCTGAGCTTTTACAGTCTCTACTTCCTTCCTGCTGTTGTAACCCAATCCTGGCCACTTACTTTTCTGGTAGAAAACTAGGTGACAAGCTGGGCAGTAAACAAGGAAGAAAAAAGTCTGGAATAAGTTAACACAGGGAAAGGGGGAGGGACAGTTCTACGGGTAGTACTCATTTATTCCCTCCTGCAGTTTTGCTTTTCTCCCCTTTATTACATGTGACCCATGGGGCCCACATAGAAAATCAGAATTACTTTTATAGTGAAAGCAAGAAGGAGATTTCAGAATCCAATAAACCAGTGTTGGACTAGGGAGTAGGAAAGAAAGTTGCAAGTGGCAAGGATTCCACACTTACATACCTTCGCATAATGTTTGTATCACTCACCTGGAAGGACCTTGCTCTTTAATTAAAGCCCCTGCAACAGACTTGAGATGTGTCATCTTCTCCTTTCTCACCGTGGGCCTTGCAGGATTAAACTGGAAGTCCCATTTTAATAAGCAATTGATCTCTCTGCACTTGTCAACCAAGGACAACCTACTTTATAAATCTATCTATTATGACACCTTCAAGAGTTCTTTGACTCAAGACTTTAAAGGCAAGTAAAAGATTAATTGTCCCCATACACAAGGTTGTGGGTTCAATATTTGGTCAGGATACATACAAGAAGTAACCAATGAATGCAATAAGTGGAACAACAAACCAATGTTTCTCTCTCTCTCTCTCTCTCTCTCTCTCTCTCTCTCTCTGTCTTTCTCTCTCAAATCAATACATATATACACTGAGTGGCCAGATTATTATGATCTCTGAATACATAATGATCTGGCCACTCAGTGTATATCCTATATAATAAAAAGCCAATATGCGAATTGTCCCCTTGACCAGGAGTTCAACAGCAGGCAGGCCGGCCAACCGCCCATGTCCTCTCCCATTCCCAGGCTGGACAGACCCCATTTATGCATGATTTCATGCACCAGGCCTCTAACACACACACACACACACACACACACACACACACACACACAGACATACAGTGGCCAGATTATTATGCATTCAGAGATCATAATAATCTGGCCACTTTGTGTATACTTAAAATGAAATAAAAGAATGAGAATCCACACTATGGAGTGAGAACTTTGTACCATTTACAGTTAGCATAAACATAATCATATAAATGATAAATATAAATAACATGGAGTAGTGTTTTTTTTTAAACATTTTTTATTGATTTTTTACAGAGAGGAAGGTAGAGGGATAGAGAGTTAGAAACATCGATGAGAAGATCAACTGCCTCCTGCACATCCCCTACAAGGGATGTGCCTGCAACTAAGGTATATGCTCTTGACCAGAATTGAACCTGGGACCCTTCAGTCCCCAGGCTGACACTCTAACCAGTGAGCCAAACCAGCTAGGGCTGGAGTAGTGTTTTGATATTAATTTTTTCTCTATATCTTAGTGAAAATCCCTTTGCAGAGGCTCCTACTTTGTCATGGTTTAATATATATATATATAT